>JBAMJR010000184.1:137500-232500 GCA_038501785.1 Myoxocephalus aenaeus
CGGCAGCGCAGGACCCGTTTATTACGCTTCCTTGTCAATAGACATTTACATGTTGTTTGATCCCGCTTGTCGTTAATAAACAAAGTAGCCTACTAAGCATGTATTTTAATACATCATATCACGCCCACGCCAGACGACCTCCACCAATAACACCAAGGTAAACAATCCAACCTAAATATTTAAATGTAACTTATAAAGTAAGGTAATGTAAGGCTAAACAGCAAATACATTGTACTAGCTTTTAAGCTTAGCTCGCTAGGCTAACGTTGTTCTCAAACTAATGTTAACGTTAAAAAAAGAGCAAAAACCTTCATGTAAGAATTGTAACGCTAGTTTGCTCACAACTTTAGCATGGCTAGCTAACGTTATTTTCTATTTATAACGTCTGACCGTGAGCGCTGTCATGGACAGTACCGCTGCGGGTGTGACCACACAAGCACGCTTCTCAGACAAGTCATCTCAACCTTCCTACAGAGCTGGCAACAGGATGAACTCTCCTGGTGTGTATGTTCTGCATTAATACAAATATTATGATTTAGTTTTGTCTGGCAAGAGCATTTAATATAATGATTGATTTTATTTTAATACTTTCATTTCATTTTCTCTGTTTACCTTTGCAAAATACCTCCTTATTAGCTCTTGCATGCTAGTTACTGCTCCAGTGGCGGGCCGTGCATTTTCTACCTGCGCTTCCAGTGCCGTCTCTACAGCTGAAAAACCTAATCACCTCATTATAACGCCACAGCTACCGGTTAGTATTTGTTTCGTGTAAACACATGAAGCTCTAGCACAGGAATGATTGTGATTATTTTTCGACAGATGCTGAATCTGATCCAGAAAGACTCTTGTTTGACATTCGTAGGTTTTTCTTCACACAAACAAATGTTTCAAGACAACAAAGTTGAGTTTTATACACAAAGTGAAACATGTTTCTTCTCTCAGACAACAGATCATTTCAGGTCATTACATGGACCTCGATCAGCTCTCAGACATCCATCTGCAACACCACAAGTCCAGAGAGCTCTCAACCCCCAGAGTCCAGACCAGCTCAGGTACCCCTCACCTGCTGCAACTGTTTACAACCACTGAGAGATCAGGTTGCTACTAACTAACATCAGCTGTGTGATCCTGTACAGGCTGAACTATCTGGACAGCAGAGAGAAAGTTTATCTACCGGAAGGAGACTCTCCCTCCTCCAGAGAACACAGAGACACTGAGGAACCAGACCAGAACCTGAACCCAAACCCAGGATAAAGAGGTTCAGTGAATGTGGTGTTGAAGGTGTAGAGGTGGATCAGTGTGTCAGAGGAGACTCTGTAGAAGGACAGAGAGCCAGCAGGACAGTCCACATACACTGCTACTCTACCAGAGGGGGAGGGGGAGGGGGAGGAGGAGGTGATGGGTGTTCTTGTCTTATTGTGACAGACACAGTAACCACCATTATAACACTCCAGACTCCAGGACTGATCATTCCTTCCAAACAAACAGTCTTCACTGCCTCCTCTCCTTCTGATTCCTCTGTAACTCACTGATATAGAAACGCCTTTTCTCCACTCGACCTCCCAGTAACAGCGACCAGTCAGACCAGTTCTACACAGCAGCTGAGACCAGTAGTCAAACCTGTCTGGATGATCAGGATATGACTGATACTCCATCACACGTGTGACATTCCTGTTGTTGTCAGACAGTTTGAGTTTCCTGTTTACTGTGTTTGTGTCGAGTGTGAGTTCACAGGAATCTGATGGAGAGAACAAGACACAATACAGCTGCAGTTATTAATCTATCATCTGTTCATCTATTGACACTTTGATGATGACATCAGAGATGTGAATGAGTGATGTCACAGTCTGAAGATGGTTGAATGTTTTCATGAATCAAACTCAAAGCACACTTACACTTCCTCAGACCTGGTCTGAACCATCGGACTCCAGCAAGCTCCACCCTGAAAGGAGGAGGAGTCAGAGCAGCATGGACACATGAACATGACATCACTCTCATCACAGAGCTTTGTTATTCATGTTCACATGGACACGATGTCACTCTCATGCACAGAGCTTTGTTATTCATGTTCACATGGACATGACATCACTCTCATCACAGAGCTTTGTTATTCATGTTCACATGGACCACCTATTATTCATCAGCTCATATTCTGTTACTTCATGGAGCTTCTTCTGATTGGCTGATGACGACAGCGCATGATGTTCACTCATTCATGATATATTATTATCAGTATTATATTGACAATCATCCTCCATTTCAGACTCAGTTTCCTCTACCAGTCAGTCAGTAAATCAGATGTTTAAACCGAAGGTTACGAACGTAACTACGGTTCTATGAATCCTGGATGACCGCCAGAGGCAGTGTTTCACACTGGATATATTCCGTCTCGCGCTTGCGCAGTTCGAGTATTTATACCAAAAAAGTCACGTGTGACCTCGGATGAGCCCCCAGCCGGGTATAACTTCCGGCGTCATCCTCTGCCCTGCCGAAGAGACCCCAGATGCTGTGCCCCACTTCATGGATTAAGCCGCCACTCCCCCAATGGAGGCTTGTGACGGGAGAGGGAATCTGCAACCTGGTTCCCCTCTCCTGGTCAATACACTGGCCGAAGGCTGGTCGGGCGAGGGTCTGCCCAAGTCAGAAGGGCACGGGACACCCGTAGCAGCTTTGCTGACCTGGTGCCCCTCTAATGATCTACGTGGAACACGGTCGAGGTGTAGTCCGACCGAAGTACATGTTTATTCTCTATGTTGGGTTTCTTTTTCAGACACAGTCTGTCTAGGTCCTAGACAGACTGTGTCTGACCTGTCCCTACAGGGCCGGTTTCCACAAGAGTACAGTGCTCTCGCTGAAGCTTAATGGTTGGACACCAATAATCACAGCTGGACTAGTGAAGAGTGCTCTCGCTCCCTTCTCCTAGGCTCTAGGAGAAGGGAGCGAGAGCACTCTTCACTAGATATCAAGTGTGAAACACTGCCTCTGGCGGTCAGTAAGGATGAAATAGAACTGCATCAGTTGATTCTTTGTCTGTTTGTGGTTCAGTGAAAACAAGCTGTAAACACAACATCTGACACATTATCAGCTTATGAAGTAGTTGTGTCTGACATGATATCAACCAGCTGCTTCCACATCCAGCAGTTACACATCAACATGATGATTCATCAGGACTCTTTGTGTTTGTGTCCCTGATGAATGGAAGTCCACTATTCTCTCTTTTAGCTCTGTGTTTGGTCTTCACCACCTCCTGCAGGAAACATCTGTCTCTTTAGCTGCTAAATGCTCCACTATGTTCACCAGCTGAGTGTCTGTGGCCGACTGTCACCTGTAGTTTCAACAAGTCGACTCTTGTCAGACAGGGAACTGGCTATCAGTGCAAAACAAACCAAAACCAGGTGCAGCTGAACTTTGAAACTTTGTTTGTCTTTTCACAGTAATGTCTGGACTGAAGGGCAACACACACTGGAGGCAGATGACGAGCATCAAAACATAAAACTATAGTTTCATATGAGCCCACAAACTGCAGCGTAATGACGTCGTTGATGCATGTCAACCCAACATGATGCCCGTCAACGTGTCAGGATACACCACTGTCCTAGTTTCTGATGTTGAAACAAGACAACGCTCCAGAAACAAAACAGCTTCATCACCTTCCCTCCCTGTTCTGGCTCATCATGGCTACTGTTCCCTGACCACTTCTGTCTGTATTGATCGTCTGATGTGGGACCCAAACAGTTAGATGAGTCTCTGGTAGTTTGAGGTCAGCTTGGTGTGTCAGGGTCACATTAACCAGGCTGACAGTGTGACAGAGAACATGTTTCCAGCTCTACCTCCTCTATCAGACTGATGGTCTGTGGCTGCAGCCTCTTCATACCTGAGAGTCTCCAGTCTCCAGTGTGGGTCCTCCAGTCCAGCAGACAGCAGCTTCACTCCTGCCTCCTGCAGGTTGTTGTTACTCAGGTCCAGCTCTCTCAGACTAGAGGACTGGGAGCTCAGGATCGAGGACAGAGCTTCAAAGCTTCTCTCTGAGAGGTTACAGCCACTCAGTCTAAAGAGACAACGATCAACAAGAAGAAAAATAACATGTGTTTTCAAATGAAATCCTCTTTGATAATGACTCTGGACTAAAGTAGAATCAGAAAGAACAAAGATGATTTGTTCAGTGAAGGTGGATAACATTCTTGCTGTTTTAATCTGAACAAGATAAAATAATTCAGTTCATTGTTCTCTACTGTAAACAGGAACTACTGTAGTATCAATATCAGGATGAGTGGGGAATATTTAATGTTGATTGTCGGGGGAAAAATAAATTCTATGCATTCTGAGTGATATATTTACCAGATGTGCAACTGAATACCCATGTGTTCAAAACCTCCATTAATTACATTATCTCACACAAGTCTAACCATGACTATTATGACTACACCAGAGAGGGACGGAGGGACAAAGTGTGTTATTTAAATACGACCTCTGCTCCTGTTTGACTACACATTGACCTTTCTCTTTCCTTTGCATCTCTACCTCTGGCTATTTACACAGATGGAGCACAGCACAGGGAGGAGGGGAGGGATTCTGATAGTATATTAAAGCTTCAGCTTGCTGTTAAACTTTGTCAGAACTTCTACATCCTCACTGTAGGTGGATGGAACATTCTGAACCATTCAGCTGAATGTTTACATGACTCCGTCTGTACTATGGCTCATGTGTGATGACTTGTAACCTTGTTATATTCTGTATTACAAGACATTATCTTGTAATACATTTTTCAAAGACTAACTTGCTCAAAGTACTGTTGATTTCTCACAAGGAAACTATTAATTTCCACCACATTGATTATTAGAGTTCAAAAACCCAGTTACGGTTTTCTGTCATTTTCCTGACGAGAGAGAGACTGAACAAAGGTGAAAGAAAACGAGAAATTAAACAGCATCTTCTGATTTCATGTTTGTTATGTTCTAAATCAGAAATAAACAACCATCAAACTCTCAGCAGATCGTAACTGTAGAGACACATTTAATCATTGAAGACAAACTAACTTGATCTGACCTGAGAGTCTCCAGTCTCCAGTGTGGACTCTCCAGTCCAGCAGACAGCAGCTTCACTCCTGAATCCTGCAGGTTGTTGTTACTCAGGTCCAGCTCTCTCAGACTAGAGGACTGGGAGCTGATGACTGAGGACAGAGCTTCACAGCTTCTCTCTGAGAGGTTACAGCCACTCAGTCTGAAGAGACAACAATCAAC
Organism: Myoxocephalus aenaeus; assembly: GCA_038501785.1. Taxonomy (NCBI): domain Eukaryota; kingdom Metazoa; phylum Chordata; class Actinopteri; order Perciformes; family Cottidae; genus Myoxocephalus; species Myoxocephalus aenaeus. The sequence continues at coordinate 142,741 of JBAMJR010000184.1, forward strand.
AAGAAGAAAAATAACATGTGTTAAAATGAAATCCTCTTAGATAATGAGTCTGGACTAAAGTAGAATCAGAAAGAAAGAACAAGTTGATTTGTTCAGTGAAAGTGGATGAACATTCTTGCTGTTTTAATCTACACAATTCTAAAATAATTAAATTCAGTGTTCTCTACTGGAAACAGGAAGTACTGAAGTATTAATATCAGGAGGATGGGTGAATATTTAATACGATTTTCTGTGATTTTCCTGACGAGAGAGAGAGAGAAGTGAAAGAAAACGAGAAATTAAACTTAATATTCTGATTTCATGTTTGTTACGTTCTAAATCAGAAATAAACAACCATCAAACTCTCAGCAGATCGTCACTGTAGAGACACATTCAAGTTTTCTGTCTCTTTTCCTGCATTTCTCCTTTTCATTCATTTACTTATATCAAAAATAACATCTCAAAGCATGAATAAGAGGAACATCAGGACGACCGTCATCGTTCTTTAATCCACTGTAGATCAAATTTGTCTGTTCTACAAGCTTCTTATGATGTGATGGAAACATAAACAGAAATTATTTTTAACTCAAGTTAAGTTTCTGAGACTAGTTCCTCTGGTTCATAGTTCTGGTTAATTTTCTGGTGAAAAAGTGGTTCATGAAATCTGACCTCCTGATGAACAAATTCATAGATTCAGAAAGAGAGAGTTTGTTTACACTGAATGGAGCTGATAGTTTAGAGACACATTTAAATAATTTCAGACAAACTAACGATCTGACCTGAGAGTTTCCAGTCTCCAGTGTGGACTCTCCAGTCCAGCAGACAGCATATTCACTCCTGAATCCTGCAGGTTGTTGTTACTCAGGTCCAGCTCTCTCAGACTAGAGGACTGGGAGCTAAGGACTGAGGACAGAGCTTCACAGCTTCTCTCTGAGAGGTTACAGCCACTCAGTCTGAAGAGACAAGGAGGAAGAAAAGATAATAATAAGTAGAAAAGATAGCAGTGTATTTAAGTTGTGATCTATGAATCTAACTTTCTCTGTACTTACAGAGCTTTGTTGGAGGATTTGACCACTGGCAGCAGCCTCAGAAGAGCCTCCTCTGAAGCAGAGTATTTCTTCAGGTCAAACACGTCAAGATCTTTTCCTGATGAAAGTAAGATGAAGACCAGAGCTGACCACTGAGCAGGAGACAGTTCATCTGTGGAGAGACGTCCTGACCTCAGGGACTGTTGGATCTCCTTCACTAGAGAACCATCATTAAGTTCATTTAGACAGTGGAACAGATTTATGCTTTTCTCTGGAGACACATCCTCACTGATCTTCTCCTTGATGTACTGGACTGTTTTCTGATTGGTCTGTGAGCTACTTCCTGTCGGTGTCAGCAAACCTCGTAGGAGAGTCTGATTGGTCTCTAGTGAAAGACCCAGGAGGAAGCGGAGGAACAAGTCCAGGTGTCCATTAGGACTCTGTAAGGCCTTTTCCACAGCACTCTGGTAGAGATGTCTTGGTTCAGGTTTTGACAACAGGGAGGTTGTTGGTTCTTCCGCCAGCAGGTTGACATCAGAGTTGATGAAGGTCAGATGGACATGAAGAGCAGCCAGAAATTCCTGAACACTCAGATGGACGAAGCAGAACACCTTGTCCTGGTACAGTCCTCTCTCCTCTCTAAAGATCTGTGTGAACACTCCTGAGCACACTGAGGCTGCTCTGATATCGATGTCACACTCTGTCAGGTCGGATTCATAGAAGATCAGGTTCCCTTTCTGCAACTGATCAAAAGCCAGTTTTCCCAGAGACTCAGTTATCTTCCTGCTCTCTGGACTCCAGTGTGGATCCCTCTCCTTCATCATACTTGACCTTCTTCACTTTGGACTGAACCACCAGGAAGTGGATGTACATCTCAGTCAGGGTGTTGGGCAGCTGTCCTACCTCTGTGGTCTTCAACACGTCCTCCAGAACTGTAGCAGTGATCCAGCAGAAGACTGGGATGTGGCACATGATGTGGAGGCTTCGTGAGGTCTTGATGTGGGGGATGATCCTGCTGGCCTGCTCCTCATCTCTGAACCTCTTCCTGAAGTAGTCCTCCTTCTGTGGGTCAGTGAACCCTCTGACCTCTGTCACCAAGCCAACACAGTCAGGAGGGATCTGATTGGCTGCTGCAGGTCGTGTGGTTATCCAGAGGAGAGCAGAGGGAAGCAGGTTCCCCCTGATGAGGTTTGTCAGCAGCATATCCACTGAGGTGGACTCTGTGACGTCAGTCAGGACCTCATTGTTGTGGAAGTCCAGAGGAAGTCGACACTCATCCAGACCGTCAAAGATGAACACAACTGGGAACTCTTCAAACCTGCAGATTCCTGCTTCTTTGGTTTCAGTGAAGAAGTGATGAACAAGTTCCACCAAGCTGAACTTCTTCTCTTTCAGCACATTCAGCTCTCTGAACGTGAACGGAAACATGAACTGGATGTCCTGGTTGGCTTTGTCTTCAGCCCAGTCCAGAGTGAACTTCTGTGTTAAGACTGTTTTCCCAATGCCAGCCACTCCCTTTGTCATCACTGTTCTGATTGGTTCCTCTCCTCCAGGTGAGGCTTTAAAGAGGTCTTCTTGTCTGATGGTTGTTTCTGGTCTGTATGGTTTCCTGGATGCTGTTTCAATCTGTCTGACCTCATGTTCATCATTGACCTCTGCAGTCCCTCCCTCTGTGATGTAGAGCTCTGTGTAGATCTGGTTCAGAAGGGTTGGGTTTCCTGCTTTAGCGATCCCCTCAAACACACACTGGAACTTCTTCTTCAGGTTACATTTGAGGTCACGCTGACAAACTGCAGCAAGAAGTCCTGAATGAACACCCAACAAAGAAGACCAATGAGTCAAAGAATAGATTTCAACATGTCATTTCCTCAAAGAATGAGTCCATGAATTGTTGAATGATAGTCGAAAAAATATGAAAGTCGAAAAGTATACTAGCTTACATATAACCGGCATAAGTTACTATAATGTATAATCGGTCCTGTATAATGGATATTATGTAAACTATCCTGTGTATCAGGATCCTTCAACTAATATTAACGTATAAGGCAAACAAACCTCCTGTAGTCGACTTTAGAGACAGGATGAAGTATGTCGGTTTGACACGTGAAGAAGAAGAGTGAACTGCTTCTGTGTCTATTTAGCTGCTCCCCAGAGGAGAGACTGAGGGTTTTCACCAGATCTTTGTGTCTCTGTGTCCTTTACCCCGCCCTCAACTTTAGAGACTGAAAAGACAGGAAATCTGCCAGCTGTTTATAGGACTGGACCAAACAAGCTCCTTTACCTTCAGAGGATCAAGCTTGACTTGGGGACCACATACGTAGAAAACCCCTGAACACTTAGAACTTTTTGCATGTGACGTTGTAACTGTTTCATTGAATTTAAAGTGTTGGTGACCTGTAAAGGAAAAGAAAAAAAGGAAACTGAAATAAAACCACGGCATTACCCTTCAGTAAGCTGGAACTAAAACTAAAGAGTCTAGTTCTTTAGCAGTCTAACCTTCTTCCCCTGACCTGAACAAGTGTGATACTGAGGTGACGACCGACGCTGCCAGAGGACCTTAAGGCAAGAACCCTGGGTGAAGACTTTGCAGTGTGTCTAAAATGTGAGTGTATAAAATAGGCAATAGTAAATTATAGACGATGTAAATAACTATTCAAACCGGGTGTTAGGGTTACATCCTACTGAGAGCGTCGAGGGCTTATAGCCTTACAAGACTTTCAGAAAGACAAGAATTCCAAAAATCCTCACGATCAAACTACGGGGTAAGATAAAAGACCGAAGGCTTATTGATATCGGATGAGGGACACTAGTCTCTCCGGGATCACTGGAATAGCCGACGAAGTGACCACCGTGTTAGGGGCGGAGCCTGTTCGCCCCACGCTCCTCCCCTTTCCCCTCCTCTCCGCGGAGCAGGACCGCTGCATAGGTTACAGAATATATTCTGGTTCATTTTATTAGTAAACGTCCCATTTATCCAGCATGTTACATCTTTAGAGAAATCCTCTTACTGCTCTGCAGACAGTCAGCCAGCTCCTCCTGCTTCATGCTCCTCAGGAAGTGCAGTGAGATCTTCAGAAATGCTTTTCTGCTGCTCCTCCTCTGTTCTTCATCCTCACCGTCCAACACCTCCTCATCCTCTCTTTGACTCTCTAAGCATTCTTGGTAATCTGAACTCACAACCTTCTGGATCTTCTTCAGCTCGTCCTTCACAAACGTGAGGATGTTCTCCTCCAGCAGCTGGAACAGAATATTCTATGAATGACAAACTAAAACCATGGAATCAAACATCAGATCCATGTTGGACAGACTGACAACCTACTGGTCTAAAGAGTGCAGCATGGAGATGGTTGTGAACAGAATAGATGTAAAAGTAGTTCTACATGTACAGACCATAAATATGGAGTCCAGGTGTGTTTGATGCTGCTGGGCAGACCGACCTCTGGGAACCTCTGAGCTCTCCTGGTCCTCTCTGTGGAGGAGTCATGAACAATCAGCTCACATTGTGTTTGCGCCACAAACTGTTTATTGTTCATTATATTAAAACACAAATACAACAATAAGTTAAAGATGTTGTGTTCTGTCATGATTAATCATTTTATAAACCAGATGCCAAAGACTGGAGATGAAGGACGACCAGTTAGTCATCTGTTTCATCTGTTTTAAGAACTTACTCTGGGTCATAAGAACGTTGTCCATATTTGAAGTTAATCAGACCACCTTTAGACCGATCACTCTTCATGGACACACAGCTGGGTTCAGGAGACTTTTCTCTCTGCTGCTGTGAACTGATAGAAACACTGAGATTTCATCATCATCATAATCATCATCATTCAACCCTGAACAATCAGCTCACATTGTCTCCGTCCTCACAGAGACCAACACAAGGTCAAGGTCCATGAAGTGATATCTGGATGTGGATCAGATGACTCCCTGTACTGGTAAAGGTTTACTAGTCCTACTGGTCCCACTGAGAATCAACAGTTGTCACAAAGCCCTCCATGAAGCTCTCCCTCCCTCACTGGACACTGCTGAAGTGCCCTGGAGCAAGGCACCCAGAACCTCCAGCTGCTCCACTGGAACGTCTCAGGGTCAGACTGGTTGTACTGGGCAGCTCCCAGTGTGAATGTGTTTCAATGAAGAAGAGTGTTGGTGCTCAGAAAACTTTATCTGAGTCAGTAAAGGTTTAAAAACTAGAGATCTCACAACAGAGTCTGATAGAAACACATCATCACCTTGTCATCATCATCACTTTGTTTTCATCATCATCATCACTTTGTGTATCACTTTGTGTATATCATTGTTGAGGATTGGATTATGTAAAATACGAGTTATTTCTTTTTCTGAGTTCTTGTCATCTTCATAATTCTTTAATATGCATTAAACTATAAATGCTTTGAGTAAAATATCACGCTGCATTGATACGCTGTAGTATACATTTCTGTTTTTATATGACATGTATATATGACAAAGGCATCAAGTCTAAATATGGTCATAGCAGATGGTATCCGGCTGCTTTGCAGCTGTTGTTTTGCAAACTTATGCATCTGTAACCGCAAACACGCTTTTGAGCACATGCTACTCCGGAAATGAACCAGCAGGCACCTGTTACTCAGGAAATGAACCAGCAGGCACCTGTTACTCAGGAAACCACCATGTCTCAAAAGACACAGAACCTGTCTGGCACTTGCCTATAAATACCGTGATAACTGCGCACTCCGGCAGTTCTTCTCTGACTCTGAACCACTTTTATTCGAGAAATCGAATAAAAGACTTTCCCATACTTGTAATTACTGGTAACTGCTTCTAAGCGCTGAGGGGATTTCCTCCAAGACAAAAAAGAAGCGGTTGATAAATTACAAATGTGACTTTTTACACTTGTAGGTTTTTGAACATATAATACTGGTGAACTGATTCTTAGTACTGAGGAGAAAGCCTACAAGTAAATGTATGTATGTATAATAACTCTTGTTGAAATAAAATATATACTCTAAAATAAGAGTGTAGATCTCTACTCAATGGGGACTCCAGTTTAATGGAATAAGATAACTTCCAGGTTTTTGAGACACAAAGGTAAACACCGAGCCGAGGCCATTGACCAGGGAACACAATCCAGCACGATCCCGCCTCGTTTCCAGATCCAGACAAATGTAAGTAATCGTTTGGGTTGCACTGTGTGTAAAACGGTTCATCTTCCTTTCCTATTAAAGGAAACAGTTCGGTGGATCACGTGGCTCAATGAAATAGGTAGGCCACGGAGAAAAAACGAACGAATGGGATTTTTAACATCCAGCATTGTCTCTATAAATTGTAATCAAAAGCAAACTGAGAGGGAAACCTTAGGGTTCTAAAACGGGCCCTCACACGGCTGGCGTAAGGAGTAGGCGCTCCCCCTAAGCCCTGACAAGGTCAGGGCCAAGCCTGTTACATCATCATCATCATCACCACATTGTCTTCATCATCATCACCATCACTTTGTTTTCATCATCATCATCACTTTGTTTACATCCTCACCTTTGATAATCTTTTAGGTCTATAGGACGATCTATAGACCAGTTACTCTTCATGGACACACAGCTGGGTCCAGGTTCAGGTTTAGGTCCAGGTTGTTCCAGCTTCCTTCTGATAAGACAAGATAAATTAAAGCTGTGAGCGGGCTCAGAGTTTGGTCTTGAAAGCATTCACTGCGCTTATCATGTGGGGCAGGTGCCGGTCTTTTCCCTGGAGCTCGTTGTTGAGTGAGTTTTGCCGTTAGGTCTGTCAGAAACCCCAGGTCCAGTAGCCACGCATCTGATAGTTCCTCGTGCTCCTCGTTCCTTTGACAGAAACACCTTTATCTCAGGCAGCAAGTCAACAAATCGCTGCAGCACTTTGCCGCGACTCAACCACCGGACATCAGCATGCAGAAGCAGGTCTCCATACGCGGAATCGAGCTCATCCAATAACGCCTTGAATAAGCGATGCTGAAGCGCTTTTGCTCGAATCGCGTTTGCTCGAATCGCGTTTACCACTTTGACCACCAGTGTCATTACATGAGAAAGGTCCACAACTTTCCCAGCCAAGGCTTGCTGATGAATCAGTGATACTTCATGAAGTCGGGGGAAATCCGGATCATTACAGCACAGTGCAATAAAACCAGCGTGCACACCGCACATTGACGGTGCTCCATCAGGAGTGATTGCCACCAGTTTATGAATGTGGATGTTATTTTCACGGACATAGCTTTTAAACACATTGTAAATATCCTCACCTCTCGTTCTCTGCGTTAAATGGAGAAGAGTGAGGAAGTCCTTTGTTGTAAAGTCCTGGAATGCCATTCTGACAAATACAACAAGCTGAGCGGTGTCCATTACATCCAGCGATTCGTCAAACTGCATCGAAAAATATTCACAGTGACAAGTCCTTCTACACCTGTTGACCAACGTCCTCTGACAGTAACTCGACCCTTCGTGTCACTGTTGCAGGACCAAGCGGTACAGCACGAAATGTCCTCTTTGTTTTTGAAGTTGCTGCAAACAGTCTCTGCGGTGACGGCCATTGCTTCCTTAAATAAATCCCCACCAGTAAAAGGCTTCTTGTGTTTAGCCAAAAAGTGGCTAACGCGAAATGACGCTTCAGTTGCAGCCTTATTTTGAGAAGTGGGTTTTGTGAAAAGCGACTGCTGAGCCTTCAACGCCACTTTCAGGTCTTAAACTTTCTTGGCGCGGATTGCGCTCTTTGGTGGATGGCCATCTTTGAATTTCTGGTGGTTAGTGTTGTGGTGCCGCTCCAAATTTCCTCGCTTCGACAGTGCCAGTGACTGGTGGCACAACATACACACACTTGTCTTTTACCAAGGTAAAAATAAATTCCTCCTCCCATTCTGGATGGAAATGGTAGGTTTTCGCCTTCTTCCGTGGAGCCTCCGCCATGCTAGCTAACTGCTAACAACGCCAGGTTGCAATTCCTCAAAAAAACACTAGACGCCCCACGGGGCCGCTCCGTGTTATGCTGCGTTCACAACATTTTGGTGTTTGGTGTGGCAGCATTAGAAGGGCCATTTAGTGGGAAGAACTTGTGAGAAATTGTTGCTGATTCCATCACATCAACCTTACAGACATCCTCAGATTTAAATAATTATAATAGTGTAACGGACTGAGTGACATGTCATGTTAACTTGTTATGTCTCAAGTGTTATTGTGTTTACAGGAAGAAGTTGTTCTCGATAAGAAGACTGGTTATTGTAATTACTGGGTTCAGGAGGTCAGTGAATGTCTCATGAATTGTGTAGCTGTGAAGCCTGTCAATCATCCTAGCTACCTATGGGGGGGAAGGGAGGGCGTGCCTGTGACTGGCAGAGCGAGTGAGGTGGGATGTTGTTGCTTGTGTTACAAGGCTGTTGTCGAGAGTCGATGACCGGGAGCAGAGGGTGAAGCATGTTAAGAGGTTTTGACTGTTGTTTTGGCGTAGGCTAGGGCCGAATAAACCACACAATAAGCAAGCTAACGTCTCGTAACTTTCCTGACCCAGGATCGCAACAATAATAATAAATACGAGAATATTTGTATCATTAACAATTATGTTTCACATTTATAGTCATGATTCTACGAGGCATCGTGATATCACAAAATAAACAAAAGTGGAATAGAATGGACACATCTGCATTCTGCAACAGTATCTGCACCTCTGCACCAGTGAAGTTAGGTCTCAGTTTACTCGACCGGTGCTCGCTTTCCGCTTTGACATGATTTTAATCAGTCTGAAGTTGCTTTCGCGCTGCCTGTGGAGTCCGTTGATTGTGCTGCGTCTCTTCCGTTGCATGCCCTTATAAGGAGCTGGCGGGGCGTTTCTGTATGCAAGTCCAGGTGCACGAGAAATCCTCATTCGGGGAGCACAGCTGAGAACACTTCGGCTCCATATGAACACATTTTCAGGCGTTCATGAATCAGGCGGAGATCTTTTCTACCGTTGGTCTTTAGAAGTCCGTAAAAAAAACATTTCAGAAGACACTTCAGAAAATGTTCGAGAATGAGGCCAAATGTGTTTCTGAATTTATTTAAATTTTACGTGTTTATTTTTATATCGCGATCTACGGGTTGGCGACCACTGGTTTAGAGCATGGTCCCATGAGACTTTCATTTCAGGTTGTGTTACATATGCCTACCAAGTTTCATAAATGTAGGTCAACCAAAGAAAGTTTCTTTGCCGCTGAAATCAATCGTATCTAATCTCTAGGAGGAATTCATTAGAATACCACGCCTGGAAACAAGGAAAATGCAAAAATTGGGCGATTCACTGCAGCGCCCCCTAGTGTTTGAATATTATGAAAAAATTAGGGTACGTTAAGGGACGCAATGTTGACATATGCTACGAAGTTTGTGAGGATAGTCTAATTTATTTGGAAGTTATGTGTATTGACGTACTACGTCACGCCTCTAAGAGGTTAGTTGGTTCATATCTTCTAAACAATGAGATATCGACAATCTTAAAAGTAGCGTTTGATCACATCGAACCAATAATTATCCACAGAATCTTTCGTAAGAATCGTTTAGGAGAAGTTGGAAATGAAGTGTTTTTTACAAAATTCAAAATGGCAAATTTGATTTTCTTTTTTGTGGAGCAAACACAACCGAACATGCGTGCCAAATTACAAGTAAATCGGTCATAGGTTTCAGAAATGGATAGCTTTCACGCCTCAAGGGGGCGCAAGCGAGCAATTTTTTCAGATTTTTGCGCGACACCCCAATCTGATTAAAATTTTCGCCGAGTCTGATTGGTGTGCACATTTTGAATAATGTAGGTTTAGCCCAAGCACAATCGGAATAATAGTTATAAGAAACAATCCGATTACAATAGGTCCTCCGCTCTGACTAAGTCAGTGCTCGGGCACTAATGATTTGATTAAATGTGATTAAATAAACCTCCTGTGCTCGGTGTATTTGTATCCTGGTTGTAGAGTAATGCTGTCCAATCAGGAGGAAGAGAGGAACCAGGTGGTGTAAAAGCAGAGAGTTTTACCTGAGTGACATCACCATCACCATCTTCATCATCTGCATCGTCGTCATCATCACCACCATCATCATCAGTTTGTTTTCATCATCAGTTTGAAATCCTCACCTTTGATCATCAGAGTGGCGTCCATCTTTGAAATCTATAGGACGATCCATAGACCAGCTACTCTTCATGGACAAACAGCTGGGTTCAGGTCCAGGTTTAGGTTCAGGTCCAGGTTTCGTGTTTGGTCCAGGTCCAGGTTCAGGTCCAGGTCCAGGACTGTCTGGTCTCTGATGGATCCTGGTCACACATGTAGAACCAGAGTCAGTGAGTCAAAGACGTTGTGACATGAGAAGAGTCATGGACAGGTAGAGATGGTCCTCTCACCTCTGAGCTCTGGTCTGGTCATGGTCCCCACACAGACTGGTTTTGGAGGGAGGGACTCCCTCCTCTCTGTCCTCACACTGACTCATAGCAGAGTCCACACCTTCACACCAACACCAGCACCTGCTGGAGAGCTCACACATTAGTCATCATGATAATCAGCTCAATTACCTCATTACTAAATACACCCATGAGACAGTTTCCATGTTGTTGTCACTTTAGCTGCATATTCGTATCTAAGAAAAGACATCCACAATGCTCTTTAGTCTCTTGGCTTGTTAGAAGACTAGAAGACATCCACAATGCTCTTTAGTCTCTTGGCTGGTTAGAAGACTAGAAGACATCCACAATGCTCTTTAGTCTCTTGGCTTGTTTGAGGACTAGAAGACATTCACAATTTCTTTGGGAATGATGTCACTTTTCACTTCTCTGACTGACTTTGAAAAGCTCTTCAACGTTTGAAATGTTCCTCTTTCTCCAAGTCTACTACAACCTGCTGATTAACGTGCACACTTTGGAAAAATATATTTATACATCTTTTTAAAATAGTAAAAAGTCTGGCAGCAGAAGTTCCCATTAATTTTAAATGTTCATCCTATAAGTTTACAGTGTTTTACAAGTTAAATATTGTTCATCAACTTCAACAAATGGAGCTGTGCTGTTTCTCCTTATAATCTCCCTCCAGAGTCCAAAAGTCAGTAAAACACAGAAGAGTAGAATGACATGTAACCGTCCTCATAGGAAACACTGTGGTAACAGTGGTGGGCCGTGCGTTTTCGACCTAGGCCTTCAGTGCCGTGTAGTCCACATCAGGGGCAGGCCCCGGGGTTACTGTCAGACCGACCCACTCAATACACGGCGCGTTCATACAGACTCTCATGTGTGGACAGCAGACACTCACTCTGCTATACGGCTTGTTTAAAAACAAGTGTTACAGACATTTTTTCATCTAAAAAAAAAATTGGAACCCGAAAAAAAAAAAAAAACAGAGTGAAAGTTGAAAATATTAAATCTGTTACTGAAAACTGAAAATATATATGTAAAACAACAGTGTCATCATTCAAAGTAACACAAAGCAGACACCTTTTTTATTCAGTCTGTATATTTAATATTCTTCTTTACTGTTTACTTTATTGTTTTCTATTACTGTTTATGTATGTTACTTGATTTTTATCCACTTGTGAGCAATGCTGCTGTAATCCTGTAATTTCCCCACTGCGGGGCTAATAAAGGATTATCTTATTTTATCTTACTTCATCTGGACTTCAACATTCAAACTAACAGCAGCTTCTCTCTGTTTAATCACACAGGCGGCCATCTTGTTTCCCAGCTGACGCGTGTCAGCTGTAAACAATCACACGTTCACAACAATCAATAACGTCATTTCAACCAATCACAGCTCCACTTACTGAACGTTTAGCCATGGACTTCATCAGAGTGCAGCTCTCTTCTGTCCTCAGCAGGTCTGTGGAGAAAAGGAGCTTCGTGCTTCACTTCAACTTCAACTGACGAAGTGAAGTGACGCAGCTTCTTATCCTTCATCAGAGAGAGTTCCTCACGTCACTAGTATAAGTATATACTAGTCACTATACTCAAAGTATGCAGTCTGACTGGTTGCACTGAGTCTCAGTCTGAGCTGCGTTCACACACGTTCACACATGTCACTGTGCACAGAAACCTCCTCACAGCTCCAACAAGAGTCTTTCAGGATCAAATCCAGCATCTGTGGACAAATCCAGACAACTTGTAAAGAGTGTCTTTGAAACAGACTGGACTCTGTAGTGGAGACCAGATGTTCAGAGGATCCATGCTGCCCCTCTTTGTCACCTTGTGTTCTTGTACATGTAGACTAGTGGGGACCAGAGGATCAAGCAGAAAGCTTTGCAGCAAATGTTGTGTAGAGTTGATCTTGAATAAAAACATTCACTAAGACAACAGAGTCTGACCTGACAGTGTTTTTATTCTTCACTCCACTTTGTTGATCTGGTTGAACCTGTTGGGGGCGGGACAATTTACCAACGTATGAGTCGCACGGTCAATTCCAATCTCCACCCTTACGGACTCACGGACTTTGAGGCGCGCTCCCGCGAAGTCCTTGAGGGTTTAGGGGTGTCCCACTGTCACATCGTAGAGTGCTCGAGGCTCTCTGGCAGACATTTTGAGCCCTTTATGAACCCTTTCCGTAAGTCAGCATTAGATGCTGACTTTGCCTAAGGGAATTACCCACAGTTCATAGCAATGTGACGTTAAACACGCAGTTCCCAATGGAAGCATGGAGACGTAAAAAAAAAAAAAAAAGGTAAACAAAGAGACACGTGGGCGTTCAGCCCGATAAAAATACATTTACACTACAACATTACGGATTATAGATGGAACATAAAAACACATGAAATCAGAGGAATGCAAGCAGAACATATATTTATAAATATTTTGTTTACATTCATCAAACATTTCGTTTTGAAAAAACAAGTAAATATATCATCTAAAATGACTTCTCATCTCGTGAGAAAGACGTTCAAATCAGTAAATAAAAAGTATAAAATAAATACACAATATTTTGTATGTAGTCACGTGATATGTTGCAGCAAAGTGCTGTCATTCATATTCACACCATCAAGCCCTCACAGCCGCTCACACTCAGCCACTTAGCAGCTGACGTCAGTGAGTCCTGAGGGTTCAGGGCTTGAGGGTTTAGAGGGAGATTGGAATTGACCCTTAGGCTGCGTTCCAGATCCTTTACTCTTTCTGTTTACTTTAGGACATACTGCAGCTTTATGCATTTAATGAGGACATACGACTTCCTCATGACATGGCACCTTGAACTTTGACCCTCTTGCTCATCAGTGGTGGTCGTCAGGGCCTGCTAAGCCTTCTCTGCTGGCCTAAACAGAGTCACAAAGTAAGCGCCTCGCTGGCCAGTGGGTGGGCACATAAAGGCGACGGGGATTCCCTTGGTTCCCTCCCTGACGTCAAACGCTTGTCTTGCTGGACTTCCGCCACGGTCGCAGCCGCTTGGGCTCCCCTCCTCCTGCACCGGAGACTCACCTGCGGATCTGTGTCGTGAGTTCCGAGTATCTCCAGATTTATAGTCTTATGGTGTCATGATGGTAACCGCGTCTTGCTCATATAGCCGCCGGTGGCAGCATGACATGGCCTCCCACCCCCTTCTGGAGCAGACGAATATTGCTTGATCAGTAGGTGATTGTTACGTAGAGGTTCAAAGAGTGGACCCAAGAGCCACAGCAACAGTTCAAAAATAATAATTTATTCTAAACAAAAGGCTTAAAAAAACACTATAATCAAACCAAAAGGTAACACACAGTACGATCTGACACTGGGGCAGAAGACAGACAGGGTTTAAATACAAGACGGTAACGAGGCACAGGTGGAAACAATGAGGGCAGCACAGGTGAAGGGAATACACAATCAGGGACAAGGCAGACAGACAATCACGGCAATCACAGGGGAGGAAGTGCAGAAACACAGAGGACACACAAGACAAGGACTTCACAATAAAACAGGAAACCCCAAACCGTTCCTTTCGCTAGTTTATATCATTTTGTTTATTATTATTATTCTATTAATTTGGTGTCATCCCTTATTACAGGGGACTGTTGGCTGGGTTCGGGCGGAACGTTGCCACAAGGTGGCAGGTTCTGGTAAAGTATTCGGCTAACCTATTTTTGTTATTTTCTTTACTTTTGTGCTAATTCACCTCAGTAGAGTCCTCCTTCATTGACCCATTTGTAGTAATGGCAGAAGATCTGCAAGGGTTGCGGGACCTAATTGTCCAGTTGACAGCAGATAATGGGAGGCTACGCCAGGAACAGGCTCCCAACCTCCCTGGCACTAGTACTATTCCTCTTACTTCTGTGCCACCCACTGCTCCTGTCAATGCTAGTGCCCCTGTTACAGAGAGGCTAGTGTTCATGCCCCGAGACCGGAAATGCCCTATGTTTAGGGGCCGGTCAGGTATAGGATTGAATGAGTGGAGTGAGGAGGTGAAAGCATGTATGAGGGCACGAAGGTTGTCTACCTCCGATCAGGCATTCTTTTTGTTTGATCACTTGGAAGGAGAGGCACGTGATGACATCAAATTTCGCTCTAGTGCAGAACGAGGGGATCCAGATAAAATAATTGCTGCGTTACAGGGGTTGTCCGGGTGTTCCGAGTCATATGTAGCCTTACAGGAGGCCTTCTTTTCCAGAAGACAACAAGAAGGGGAGACCTTACAAGAGTTCTCCCTCGCTTTGCTGAGCCGCATGGAGGCCGTAAAACAGTGCGCACAGTGTTGTTGCGAGACCAATTTGTGGAGCACGTTCTAGATGGTGCACTCCGTCGTGGCTTAAAACCGTTTGTACGGGGGAAGCCGACCGCAGCTTTGCTTGACGTCAGGGGGGAGGCAATACGGTGGGAACAGGAAGGTTTGCCAGGTGGCATGAGAGGCCGAAGTCACGCTGTTCCCTCAGTCCTTGGTATACAGTAGTGATGTGTCCTTTCGTGTCGAGGCTTCGATGCGCGTGTCGAGTAATCGGGTAGATTTTGGTGAAGCGCGTATCGAGGCTTGTGTCGATGACGTATGTGGTGACGTTCGAAGCCTCGCGAGCCGGCCGTACCACGTGACTGATTCAGAAAATGGTTCGTGGGTTTGCCGTGCGATTTGAAATATAAGGGGCAGCGAAACTCAATGGATTTCCCCCTTCCTCTCTGTACCCAGCGTCATCTGTGCCTGTGAAAGGGTATTTTATAAAGCAGGCAAAATAGTCTCAAAAAGCCCAGCACTGTGGAAAAGTTCTGATTTAAAAAAATAACTAATTGGACACATCAACATGGACTAGCGGAGCCGAGGCTCGAAACACCAATCCTCTGACTGAAAGACGGGTAATCTAACCACTGACCCACAGTCACATCACAACTCTCTTCCCAATTTGTTTCCACCTTTGATTTTGACCCCGCCATTATATCATAAAGATAGACACAATATTAATAAGTTAATAACTGATGTATTGGCGTCACAAACATAATGTATTAAATTCAAAGCTTCACACACCAAAGCCATGGTGTCGTTGTGATCACTCTGCCTGTTTTACATGTATGTCCACTTGGTGGCGCAGTAGAGCAAATGAAGCCCCATGAAGCTTCGGCCCATGAGCGAACCAATTGGATGGAAAGCTTCAGGAAGCTTCATCTCGCCATCACTAGTATACAGTACGGTGTTCATGGTGGTTCGCCAGGGATGGTTAACTCACCCCAGTGGTCTGAGATGAGTGACATGTTGAAACAACAACAGCAACAGTTAAATCAACTTACTCAAAGCATTGCTCTTTTGCAGGACTCAACAGCGCAATCGCGCTCCTCGTCAGGGGCCCATAATATGCAGGTCACTTTGGTAGAGAGTGCAACGGGTTGCGCGTCCCTCCCCACCCTCAGTCCTCACAGGCTCCGCCACAGCCTGGTAGGCAGTCCCATCCAGCTCAGGCTGCGGAAAACCAGCACCCACCGGACTGCAGAGCCACAGCTCCACTGGCTCCGGGTTTGCTTGGAGCGCTGCAGCGGAAGCTGGTGTCCTCGTGACCATCACAGATGCAGTTTGTTTAATTGGTAACCGACTACAGAGAACACATCTCCACTCTGACACTGATGTCTTTAATAATATAATGCAAGCTGTTCGCCCCGCCACTGCGAATAATATATATTATGAGGCTGTATTATATTACAAGTATCGTCATATTGCCAGAGGAAAGAGCAGCGTACAAATGTACACATCTAACGGGTGTTATTATGTATGTATGTAATGCTGGAGACCAAACAAACAGACAGTTGTACACGAACCAAGCCCTTCATATGTATTCCTAAATATAGAATAATACATAAAGTACTACGACAGTCATTTAGTACTGCACTTCCATAAAGTTGGGAGTCTTCAGCCAGGGTTTAGAAATGAGTGAGCTCCAGTTTATTATGTTGTTAATGTCAAACACTTCATTCTCTGCATTTTTATTTATTTATGCAGCAACTTATGGTGGAAATGTCTATAAACTGCTATAAGACCAGATCCTCCTTCAATTGAATAAACAACATCAACAGCCCTAGCGTCGCTTTTGTCATTTTGTCACTCACTGTATAAGCACTTCATATACACTGTATATACCTTACATTTTTTTACTTTTATTATTGAATTTTCTTAAATTTAATACACTTTTATTGTATTGTATATATTGAGTATTTTTCATACTTCATATTTGTATGTCTCCTATGTAACTTTGCTTGCTGCTGCCACAAACTAATTTCCCCCTGGGGATGAATAAAGTAAGTATATATATATATATATATATATATATATATATATATATATATATATATATATATATATATATATATATATATATATATATATATATATATATATATATAAATAAATAAATAAAGGAAAACACTAAATTCTAGGGCAGGTGACAATTCAAAAAGTATAGAAACAACGGCCCAGTTCACAGAACTACATTGTTGAAGCGTTCATGCGTTTTATCTTAACCTCTAATAACACATGAATTATAAGTTATTGATCAGTATTATTGTTACACCCTTCAACACTGAAAAAGTGTGGGGACTGATGGAGTGCAGTGACTCTCAGGGCTCCACTACCCAGCATGCACCTGGCTGTCTGATGTCTGGTGGCAGGAGAATCAGTTGGATGAAAAAAGGAGCCCCCGTCCTCACAGACCTGGTCCTGCAGGATGACGGGCGAGCGAGGCTTCCGGGTTCTGGACTTTCAGTCCTACGACGGAGGTTCACGTCTGACCGATGTCGCTATGGTAACTTGAGCTAGAACGAACGAATGAACGAACAAACGTGGACGACTGCATGGAGAAGCAGTAAAAATAGAAGCTTTATTACGTTCCGTTTGTAAACTATCTAATGGTATGCGTGCTGGGTTTGAGTGTATATTTGAATTCGGACCAGTTAGACAAGCTAAACACCGCCCTCAGGACATAAAGATCAATATATTTGTAGCATTGATATTTCTGGACTGTTGCAGCTTCACTCGGTCCTCTGGTCGCCTTCGTCACTCATCCAGCAGGAACTCACCGATCTGCTCTCTCATCTGAGACCTGCAGGACACAACACAAGGAGGTACCGCTTCTGTCCCACTTATTCCATGTTTACATCTGTGATTGTCATCACGTGGCTGTTCCAGTACAGTGTGTTGGCTCATAGAGACCAGCACATGGTTCTAGGCTGCATGAGCAGGGAAGGTCTGAGAAAAGCATTCAGAAACGTTCCTTCAGTGATCAGCTGTCCGGATACCGAACCATTTGAGAAACGTTGCTCCATTCCAACTCCGACTGGAGCAGGAAATGGTTTGCGACGTAAAGCCAAAGCTCCGCTGAACGTCCTGCTGCACACCGCTCCGTCTTTTGAGTCAAGAGAAGATCATTTTGCAGGCAGCGGTCTGCTGCCCTGCAGAGGAGCAGTGAACATAAAAAAGGCCCTGCATGTACTCGTCTGCTCAACAGCCTGAAACGGCCCAATAAAATGTCTGACATGTCAGGAAACGCCGCCTCACGCGGCTGAAGCTCGGTCAGACTCTAAATGAGTCGCGCGGCTCAGAACGGACTCGTGTGGAACCGGGTCCGTCTGGCGGGATGTGAAGCAGCGCTGGTTCTCGTACGGAGTTTTAACCTCATGAACACAACGCCCCTTTTTTCTGTTCTCCCGAAAATGAGAATTGTGTTTTTTCAAAACTAAAACTGTGCCATCTCCTCATCCACGGGGTCGATTTCATTCATTTAAGTTGCTAAAGTACCGTAACCCTTGTGAGAAGAGGCGTGTAGTTTTAAGTAAAAAAAAACAACGATTGTTACGTTTTAATAATTCCGTAAGCTCCTTAACATGCCTAGGCGATTATAACTGTAATAATAAGTCCTCCTTACAACGGCGGTCAGTCAAAGACACAACCCTGTAACCTACGAGACTGTGGGAGTCTAATAAATCAATCTAGACCTCCAAAAAGTGTCTCCAAATGGTCCTCAGACTCTTCTGAAAGCGAGCCAGACGGCACATGTGGAAGTAGGGGATCATTTTGATATGCAGCTTGTCATGGTGGGACCAAGGATCAGCTCAAAGCAGGTCATTTTTCAATTTCTGAACCGAAAAACACGACTGAATATGCTTCCTAACATGTCCATGCTTGTTAATAAGGGAACCCGAGGGTGGAACTGTTAAGGAGCCGAGCATCCTGCTCACCTCCTCTGCCTCCTCTGAGCCTCAGACAGGATGTAGAGCGGGAGACGGTCCACCGACGACTACAAGAGACAAAGGGACACGGCACCAGTCAGTGAGTGAACACCAACATCATGACATCACTCAGTGAGTGAACACCAACATCATGACATCACTCAGTGAGTGAACACCAACATCATGACATCACTCAGTGAGTGAACATCATGACATCACTCAGTGAGTGAACACCAACATCATGACATCACTCAGTGAGTGAACACCAACATCATGACATCACTCAGTGAGTGAACATCATGACATCACTCAGTGAGTGAACACCAACATCATGACATCACTCAGTGAGTGAACACCAACATCATGACATCACTCAGTGAGTGAACATCATGACATCACTCAGTGAGTGAACATCAACATCATGACATCACTCAGTGAGTGAACACCAACATCATGACATCACTCAGTGAGTGAACATCATGACATCACTCAGTGAGTGAACACATGGCTCCACCCACCATGTCCCTGACGGTCAGCTGGCAGCTGTAACACAGCAGCCTCCTCAGGTCGCTGCTCTCTGGCTCCCTGCAACACAAGACAGACCAGTAAGTCAAACCATTTATATAATAACTCGTAAATAATGTACATTCTGAAAACTTTTAATTATTAAACAATGTAACTATAATGGATGTCTGGGATTCTTATTTTCCTTGAGCGCTGAGCGGTGCTGTGAACACACAACGACCTGTTAAATAAAAGCTGTGCTCCTCTGTGTGAACATGTTGGACCACTGGTTCTGGTCCATCACCAACACAGACCCACAGCTGACCTGACCTGCAGAGGCTAGCTCTCTGGCTCTCTGGCTCTCTGGCTCTCTGGCTCTCTGGCTCTCTAGCTCTCTGGCTCTCTGGCTCTCTGGCTCTCTGGCTCTCTGGCTCTCTGGCTCTCTGGCTCTCTGGCTCTCTGGCTCTCTGGCTCTCTGGCTCTCTGGCTCTCTGGCTCTCTTCTTGGCCTTTGATGTCGTGAATAAAGACAGAAACTCAACAAGCGGCGAAGATCCAGAGTCCTTTAGAAAGTTTGTTCTGCTTGTTGACATCCGTTTGCATGTTGAAGGGACAATTCTTTTGAATTAAAGAAAGAGACATCACTGTTTTCTAACTTATTGTTAGAATAAGTTAGTCTTTGAGCGCCACAAGGCGAGTTCCTTCCAGTCCCGTCCTAATGGAGAGAAGACGACGTCTCTACGGCCGATACTCACACCTCTAAGGAGAAGCAGCTGGGTGTGTGTGTGTGTGTGTGTGTGTGTGTGTGTGTGTGTGTGTGTGTGTGTGTGTGTGATTAGATTACACATCATTGAACACTTACTTGGCAGACGAACAGCAGCCCACACCACTTGCTGCTTTCCCACAATCCTCTGCTCCCCCAGAGGCGCAGCACTGTCCAGAGGCCGGTTCTGGCTCCATTGGAGCTGCAATGGAAACACAGGAAACCGACCTTAACGGAAACTCAATCAAAACCGGACTTTTAGGGTACCGTCGGATCCTGAAGGCCGGTGCATCATGTGACCTGAGCTGGAGGAGGTTCTGCCTGGTGCCACTAAACCAACGTTTTAGCTGCGTCTACATTTGTGGACTGACGTTTTAAAGCCTCCAGTTCGGGGATTTCGCTGTCGCCATCTTGGCTTTTTTCCCCACCAATGAACAGAAGTTACCATATTGCATATTTGCAGCTGTAGGTGATCTGGAGGGCGTGAGGTGAGATGTGCACTGACCTGGGTTTGCTCTTGGCATCGCAGTCCTGGGAGCTCCTGGAGATCTATTCTGCGAGAGCTGCTCTGAGATCAGCGTGGCCTTGAAGGCTGAAGCGTTCTCTGAAAGAGGAAGAAGGAAAACGTCGTTACGTCTTCTTCCATGTGCGGACAAGACCGACACGGTGCTGCTGGAAACTTTGATAAACTATTTTCACCTTCAAAGCAAGGGAAATTCTGCAGGTTTTCTTTTGTGAAATTAGAATTTCCGCTCTGGCATCTCTTCTGGTTTTATTTGTGTATTTTAAGTACAGACATCAGAGAAGTCTGAAGTCTGTAAAGCACATCAACCAGCACCGCAGGGATTGAGCATGATGTGCGTCTCCAAATTGGCCGTAGGTTTGGTCTCAGCATAATTACCATCATTAGCAATGACCGGTAGTGACATGTCATTGCTAATGATGGTAATTATTAACAACATGCCACGAGTAAGACCTCACCTTTTTATTTTGGGTGGCATTTTCCTATCTACAAAGCACAAAAGGGTCAACAACATCAATGCTGAGACCAAACGAAATACTAATATGAGGCTTTGTTATTTCCTGCCGTTTAGTAGCTTAGTGTCACGTAGTGTTTCTGACTCCACTTTAAATTAAATGACAGCGTCTTGACTCACAGTCTCGAAGGCGCATTGGAAAACGAGTGAGTTTGCAAATATATTGTGCACACTTTGGTCGTGACTAGTCCCTATGGACCATAAGCCCTTGCTAACAACACAAGGTGATGAAGCGAGTCCACTCCTCTGGTGCTAAAGCCTCTGGAAGAGAACCGTTGCATCACTCACCAGCAGCCGTGTCCAGGGCGCACATGCAGAGCAGACAGCGGTCACAGGGGTCACAGGGGTCGGCTGTGGAGGAGCTCTTACCGGCCGTCTGCAGCTTCTCACTGGTCCTAAGGCGACACAGCAGAGGTTAATGACCTCATGGGTATGGAGGCAAATGCAGGTCAAATGTTTTGTTCATTTAAAAAAAAAGATTTGAACCTGAAAAATCAAGTTTTGTTGTGGAAAAATTCAATTAAAAAACAATGTATTCGAAAGTGTATGAACAGTTTTTGGGGGTTAAATATAATTTGGATTCAGTTCAGTTTTAATTTTTCATAAAATATATGTTTTCAGTTTTTTTCTGGTTCAAATCTTTTCTTCGGGTTCAGATCATTATTTTTTTCAGGTTTCAGAGTTTGGGCCTGGATCTGGTTGGGGGCGTGACTCCAACTATAGGGGCGTGGCTTCAACTATAGGGGCGTGGCTTCATGAGTGACAGCTTAACAAAGAAGGCTGAGGACCGGCCTCAACCACGTTGCCTTCAGGTAACGTGGTAATTATAACTCACTACCTTCATACAGCAAATTCCCGGGATTAGCAGTAAACAAAATTGACGCCAGTGACACGGTTACGTTAGCAAGCTGTTGTCCACCAGACTTATAGCAGAATAAGAGCCATAAACTATGCCGGGTTGTGTGTTGTTCTTCATTTGAACAAGCAGTAGTAGTGTGTACGGTTCACAAAACGTCCGGCATCAGTGATGACGTAACACTGAGCAGACTCTACGCTCATGGACATGCTGCTGTGTTTGGGGCTGACCTGTAGATGGCGCTGACAGTGGAGGGGAAGTCCGCCTGCAGCTTGGTGACGAAGCTCTCCGTCAGACGCTGGATGCTGGACTTGTCTGTCGTCTGTGGGAAGGACACGAACACGCTGAAGGCACCAGCTGGACCAACACTTACATATCTTTTTAAAACAACCTTTCAGAGCCGAGTTTCAAAATATCAAGCTGGGAGAAAATGTGAAGATTTGGGGCGGCCATCGATCTCTGAACCACAACAGAGGGGCTATATTTCTAGAGCAGATACCAAGAGTGTCTTCCTGTGCCGGTCCACATGCTCGAACGTGATTGGCCAATACTACTCAGACCACAAAGGGAAACCAGAACGTTCAGATAACAGAGATCTCGTCCCGTTGCCGACGTCATTCTGTATTTTACAGCTACAGAGAGGTCATTTGAGCGTCAGACACTTTAATGTCCTGCATCCTGGTGAATTTGTGTGCAATCATTTAAAGTGGAGATGACTTTATTTATGCAAAGCTAAACACAAAATTCAGGTTGCCGACTGTCCGCGGGCAAATTATGGCCCTAAAGTTATGTAGCTGAGAGCCGATACTTATTAAAAGTGTAACTTCCCCCAGGTCTGAGCTCAAGTCCACCCACTGCATTGTGGGCGATGAAACCACACCCACTTCTTTAGGTCAAAGGAGCAAGGGGGCAAGGAGTAGAGAGCAAGAGAGCAAGGAGCAAGAGAGCAAGGAGCAAGGGAGCAAGGAGAAAGGGAGCAAGGAGCAGGGAGCAAGGAGCAGGGAGCAAGGAGCAAGGAAGCAAGGAGCAAGGGAGCAAGGGAGCAGCAACAATGCCCAGAGAGCAGGGAGCAAGGAGCAAGGGAGCAAGGGAGCAGGGCGCAAGGGAGCAGGGCGCAAGGGAGCAAGGGAGCAAGGGAGCAGAGAGCAGGGAGCAAGGGAGCAGAGAGCAGGGAGCTGTTCTGCTCATGTCCTGTAACCGACGTTAGCATGACAACATGGTGGCACTAGCTAACGAACCAGCCGTCCGCTAAATGAGTGAAACCACTCAGAGCTCTTTGTCTTGTGGAACAACACTGAGGGACTCCTTCGTCTGGACTAACACAGCAAACCCTTCACTGCAGGTCAACGGCAGCTTCCCTTTTCCCCTGCTTACCTTTCAAAATAAAAGCCCGACACATATCCACTGCATCCGAGAGGGAAACTAAGTGTCCTACTACTGCTTCATCTTACCTTTGTGTCCAGGCCCGGCATGAAGACAGAGGCCACGCTGAACATGCGGTTGTAGAAAGCTATTTCCTTAGAAGAGTAGTCCCTCATCGGCCTCACCAGGATGATGTCCCCATACCTGGAGTCTGTGAAACCCTGTTCTCACACACACACACACACACACACACACACACACACACACTCAATACAACGGTGTTTCTGCGAGTCAGATTTCACAGCTGATATCACGTGAAGCGGCAAACACAACCCTCACCGTCCGTCATGGCATACACACCGTGTCCTGAGCCAGCTGCGCTCCTCGGCCCAGAGAGATGCTGGTGAGCAGTTTGACAGCCAGTCTGGTGCAGCTGTCTCCCAGCATCACCTTGCTGTAGCCTTCGGTGCGCGCCGTGTGCACCAGCAGATGCTGCCTGTGAGGAGAACACACCCAGGGTTCATACACAGCTTCACCAATGGGTTTCATGACTTTCAACCTAATTTTTAACCTAATTTCCATGACTTTAAACCAAATGTCCATTACAAACATTTAGTGAAATCTGGGTGTAAACAGTAAAAAGTGAGTAAATGTAGTATTTAAACTAACAATGAGAATACAAAGCATACAGTAAACCTTAAATGACTCAAATGAATGAGACAATAGTTTGATTAAAAGAATAAACATTTATATAGATGCCTGTATGTATGCCTGCTTATATTCTGATTCTTTCTTTTAAAAGCATATTAATTATTTCAAACTCAGCGTAAATGAACGTCATGAACACATGAATATAACACATTTACATGACTTTTACTAAACCTTGGGGATTTTATTTTTTTCAAGGACTTTTCCAGTCCTGGAAATAACCATTTTAAAATTCCATGACTTTTCCAGGTTTTCCATGACTTTTCCAGGTTTTCCATGACCTGGAGGTGTTTTGTCATCAATGATTGATGGCGTCTTATTCCCCATGACCCTTAAACTCAATAGAAAAGCCCCATGAGGACGAGAGCGAGCCCGCCTCACCGTAGTGTGTTGAGCAGGTCTTCTCTGGCCGTCAGCGTCTTGGCGGAGCCGATCAGCTGCTGCAGGAGCAGCGTGCGGGACTCCGGCACGTCAGCTGGAGGGGTTTCCTCCCGGTCCGGCGGCGTCTGCCGGCCTCCGGCGTCGCTCTGGATGGAGCGACCCACGGCTGCTTTGTAGGCGCCGGCTGCTCGCTCCGAAGGCGCCGCCGGGGCCGCCGCCACTACGGAACTGGGGAGGTCCAGAACCTGAGAGGAGGTCGGAGGACACGTTCACTAACACGTTCAATGACACGTTGGATCCACTGACAGCTTTTAGTTACAGGTGTAGTTACAGCCTTTAATTACAGGTGTAGTTACAGCCTTTAGTTACAGGTGTCGTTACAGGTGTCGTTACAGCCTTTAGTTACAGGTGTAGTTACAGGTGTCGTTACAGCCTTTAGTTACAGCCTTTAGTTACAGCCTTTAATTACAGGTGTAGTTACAGCCTTTAGTTACAGGTGTCGTTACAGCCTTTAGTTACAGCCTTTAGTTACAGCCTTTAGTTACAGGTGTCGTTACAGCCTTTAGTTACAGCCTTTAGTTACAGGTGTCGTTACAGGTGTAGTTACAGCCTTTAGTTACAGGTGTAGTTACAGCCTTTAGTTACAGCCTTTAGTTACAGGTGTCGTTACAGCCTTTAGTTACAGCCTTTAGTTACAGGTGTCGTTACAGCCTTTAGTTACAGGTGTCGTTACAGCCTTTAGTTACAGCCTTTAGTTACAGGTGTCGTTACAGCCTTTAGTTACAGCCTTTAGTTACAGGTGTCGTTACAGCCTTTAGTTACAGGTGTCGTTACAGCCTTTAGTTACAGGTGTCGTTACAGCCTTTAGTTACAGGTGTCGTTACAGCCTTTAGTTACAGGTGTCGTTACAGCCTTTAGTTACAGGTGTCGTTACAGCCTTTAGTTACAGGTGTCGTTACAGCCTTTAGTTACAGGTGTCGTTACAGCCTTTAGTTACAGCCTTTAGTTACAGGTGTCGTTACAGCCTTTAGTTACAGGTGTCGTTACAGCCTTTAGTTACAGGTGTCGTTACAGCCTTTAGTTACAGGTGTCGTTACAGCCTTTAGTTACAGGTGTAGTTACAGCCTTTAGTTACAGGTGTCGTTACAGCCTTTAGTTACAGGTGTCGTTACAGCCTTTAGTTACAGGTGTCGTTACAGCCTTTAGTTACAGGTGTCGTTACAGCCTTTAGTTACAGCCTTTAGTTACAGGTGTCGTTACAGCCTTTAGTTACAGGTGTCGTTACAGCCTTTAGTTACAGCCTTTAGTTACAGGTGTCGTTACAGCCTTTAGTTACAGGTGTCGTTACAGCCTTTAGTTACAGGTGTAGTTACAGCCTTTAGTTACAGGTGTAGTTACAGCCTTTAGTTACAGGTGTAGTTACAGCCTTTAGTTACAGGTGTCGTTACAGCCTTTAGTTACAGGTGTCGTTACAGCCTTTAGTTACAGGTGTCGTTACAGCCTTTAGTTACAGCCTTTAGTTACAGGTGTCGTTACAGCCTTTAGTTACAGCCTTTAGTTACAGGTGTCGTTACAGCCTTTAGTTACAGGTGTCGTTACAGCCTTTAGTTACAGGTGTAGTTACAGCCTTTAGTTACAGGTGTAGTTACAGCCTTTAGTTACAGGTGTCGTTACAGCCTTTAGTTACAGGTGTCGTTACAGCCTTTAGTTACAGGTGTCGTTATAGCCTTTAGTTACAGGTGTCGTTATAGCCTTTAGTTACAGCCTTTAGTTACAGGTGTCGTTACAGCCTTTAGTTACAGCCTTTAGTTACAGCCTTTAGTTACAGGTGTCGTTACAGCCTTTAGTTACAGGTGTCGTTACAGCCTTTAGTTACAGCCTTTAGTTACAGCCTTTAGTTACAGGTGTCGTTACAGCCTTTAGTTACAGGTGTCGTTACAGCCTTTAGTTACAGCCTTTAGTTACAGGTGTCGTTACAGCCTTTAGTTACAGGTGTCGTTACAGCCTTTAGTTACAGGTGTCGTTACAGCCTTTAGTTACAGGTGTAGTTACAGCCTTTAGTTACAGGTGTCGTTACAGCCTTTAGTTACAGGTGTCGTTACAGCCTTTAGTTACAGGTGTCGTTACAGCCTTTAGTTACAGGTGTCGTTACAGCCTTTAGTTACAGGTGTCGTTACAGCCTTTAGTTACGGGTGTCGTTACAGCCTTTAGTTACGGGTGTCGTTATAGCCTTTAGTTACAGCCTTTAGTTACAGGTGTCGTTACAGCCTTTAGTTACAGGTGTCGTTACAGCCTTTAGTTACAGGTGTCGTTACAGCCTTTAGTTACAGCCTTTAGTTACAGGTGTCGTTACAGCCTTTAGTTACAGCCTTTAGTTACAGGTGTCGTTACAGCCTTTAGTTACAGCCTTTAGTTACAGGTGTCGTTACAGCCTTTAGTTACAGCCTTTAGTTACAGGTGTCGTTACAGCCTTTAGTTACAGCCTTTAGTTACAGGTGTCGTTACAGCCTTTAGTTACAGCCTTTAGTTACAGGTGTCGTTACAGCCTTTAGTTACAGCCTTTAGTTACAGGTGTCGTTACAGCCTTTAGTTACAGGTGTCGTTACAGCCTTTAGTTACAGGTGTCGTTACAGCCTTTAGTTACAGCGTTTAGTTACAGGTGTCGTTACAGCCTTTAGTTACAGCCTTTAGTTACAGGTGTCGTTACAGCCTTTAGTTACAGGTGTCGTTACAGCCTTTAGTTACAGGTGTCGTTACAGCCTTTAGTTACAGCGTTTAGTTACAGGTGTCGTTACAGCCTTTAGTTACAGCCTTTAGTTACAGGTGTCGTTACAGCCTTTAGTTACAGGTGTCGTTACAGCCTTTAGTTACAGCGTTTAGTTACAGGTGTCGTTACAGCCTTTAGTTACAGCCTTTAGTTACAGGTGTCGTTACAGCCTTTAGTTACAGGTGTCGTTACAGCCTTTAGTTACAGGTGTCGTTACAGCCTTTAGTTACAGGTGTCGTTACAGCCTTTAGTTACAGGTGTCGTTACAGCCTTTAGTTACAGGTGTCGTTACAGCCTTTAGTTACAGGTGTCGTTACAGCCTTTAGTTACAGCCTTTAGTTACAGGTGTCGTTACAGCCTTTAGTTACAGGTGTCGTTACAGCCTTTAGTTACAGCCTTTAGTTACAGGTGTCGTTACAGCCTTTAGTTACAGGTGTCGTTACAGCCTTTAGTTACAGCCTTTAGTTACAGGTGTCGTTACAGCCTTTAGTTACAGGTGTCGTTACAGATGTAGTTACAGCCTTTAGTTACAGGTGTCGTTACAGCCTTTAGTTACAGCCTTTAGTTACAGGTGTCGTTACAGCCTTTAGTTACAGGTGTCGTTACAGCCTTTAGTTACAGGTGTCGTTACAGCCTTTAGTTACAGGTGTCGTTACAGCCTTTAGTTACAGCCTTTAGTTACAGGTGTCGTTACAGCCTTTAGTTACAGCCTTTAGTTACAGGTGTCGTTACAGCCTTTAGTTACAGCCTTTAGTTACAGGTGTCGTTACAGCCTTTAGTTACAGCCTTTAGTTACAGGTGTCGTTACAGCCTTTAGTTACAGCCTTTAGTTACAGGTGTCGTTACAGCCTTTAGTTACAGCCTTTAGTTACAGCCTTTAGTTACAGGTGTCGTTACAGCCTTTAGTTACAGGTGTCGTTACAGCCTTTAGTTACAGGTGTCGTTACAGCCTTTAGTTACAGCCTTTAGTTACAGGTGTCGTTACAGCCTTTAGTTACAGGTGTAGTTACAGCCTTTAGTTACAGCGTTTAGTTACAGGTGTCGTTACAGCCTTTAGTTACAGCCTTTAGTTACAGGTGTCGTTACAGCCTTTAGTTACAGGTGTCGTTACAGCCTTTAGTTACAGGTGTCGTTACAGCCTTTAGTTACAGCGTTTAGTTACAGGTGTCGTTACAGCCTTTAGTTACAGCCTTTAGTTACAGGTGTCGTTACAGCCTTTAGTTACAGGTGTCGTTACAGCCTTTAGTTACAGCGTTTAGTTACAGGTGTCGTTACAGCCTTTAGTTACAGCCTTTAGTTACAGGTGTCGTTACAGCCTTTAGTTACAGGTGTCGTTACAGCCTTTAGTTACAGGTGTCGTTACAGCCTTTAGTTACAGGTGTCGTTACAGCCTTTAGTTACAGGTGTCGTTACAGCCTTTAGTTACAGGTGTCGTTACAGCCTTTAGTTACAGGTGTCGTTACAGCCTTTAGTTACAGGTGTCGTTACAGCCTTTAGTTACAGCCTTTAGTTACAGGTGTCGTTACAGCCTTTAGTTACAGGTGTCGTTACAGCCTTTAGTTACAGCCTTTAGTTACAGGTGTCGTTACAGCCTTTAGTTACAGGTGTCGTTACAGCCTTTAGTTACAGCCTTTAGTTACAGGTGTCGTTACAGCCTTTAGTTACAGGTGTCGTTACAGATGTAGTTACAGCCTTTAGTTACAGGTGTCGTTACAGCCTTTAGTTACAGCCTTTAGTTACAGGTGTCGTTACAGCCTTTAGTTACAGGTGTCGTTACAGCCTTTAGTTACAGGTGTCGTTACAGCCTTTAGTTACAGGTGTCGTTACAGCCTTTAGTTACAGCCTTTAGTTACAGGTGTCGTTACAGCCTTTAGTTACAGCCTTTAGTTACAGCCTTTAGTTACAGGTGTCGTTACAGCCTTTAGTTACAGGTGTCGTTACAGCCTTTAGTTACAGGTGTCGTTACAGCCTTTAGTTACAGGTGTCGTTACAGCCTTTAGTTACAGCCTTTAGTTACAGGTGTCGTTACAGCCTTTAGTTACAGGTGTCGTTACAGCCTTTAGTTACAGCCTTTAGTTACAGGTGTCGTTACAGCCTTTAGTTACAGGTGTCGTTACAGCCTTTAGTTACAGCCTTTAGTTACAGCCTTTAGTTACAGCCTTTAGTTACAGGTGTCGTTACAGCCTTTAGTTACAGCCTTTAGTTACAGGTGTCGTTACAGCCTTTAGTTACAGGTGTCGTTACAGCCTTTAGTTACAGCCTTTAGTTACAGGTGTCGTTACAGCCTTTAGTTACAGGTGTCGTTACAGCCTTTAGTTACAGGTGTCGTTACAGCCTTTAGTTACAGGTGTCGTTACAGCCTTTAGTTACAGCCTTTAGTTACAGGTGTCGTTACAGCCTTTAGTTACAGCCTTTAGTTACAGGTGTCGTTACAGCCTTTAGTTACAGGTGTCGTTACAGCCTTTAGTTACAGCCTTTAGTTACAGCCTTTAGTTACAGCCTTTAGTTACAGGTGTCGTTACAGCCTTTAGTTACAGCCTTTAGTTACAGCCTTTAGTTACAGGTGTCGTTACAGCCTTTAGTTACAGGTGTCGTTACAGCCTTTAGTTACAGCCTTTAGTTACAGGTGTCGTTACAGCCTTTAGTTACAGGTGTCGTTACAGCCTTTAGTTACAGCCTTTAGTTACAGGTGTCGTTACAGCCTTTAGTTACAGGTGTCGTTACAGCCTTTAGTTACAGGTGTCGTTACAGCCTTTAGTTACAGCCTTTAGTTACAGGTGTCGTTACAGCCTTTAGTTACAGGTGTCGTTACAGCCTTTAGTTACAGCCTTTAGTTACAGGTGTCGTTACAGCCTTTAGTTACAGGTGTCGTTACAGCCTTTAGTTACAGCCTTTAGTTACAGGTGTCGTTACAGCCTTTAGTTACAGCCTTTAGTTACAGGTGTCGTTACAGCCTTTAGTTACAGGTGTCGTTACAGCCTTTAGTTACAGCCTTTAGTTACAGCCTTTAGTTACAGCCTTTAGTTACAGCCTTTAGTTACAGGTGTCGTTACAGCCTTCAGTTACAGGTGTCGTTACAGCCTTTAGTTACAGGTGTAGTTACAGCCTTTAGTTACAGCCTTTAGTTACAGGTGTCGTTACAGCCTTTAGTTACAGGTGTCGTTACAGCCTTTAGTTACAGCCTTTAGTTACAGGTGTC
Organism: Myoxocephalus aenaeus; assembly: GCA_038501785.1. Lineage (NCBI taxonomy): Eukaryota > Metazoa > Chordata > Actinopteri > Perciformes > Cottidae > Myoxocephalus > Myoxocephalus aenaeus. The sequence goes on from JBAMJR010000184.1 coordinate 172,913, forward strand.
GTTACAGCCTTTAGTTACAGGTGTCGTTACAGCCTTTAGTTACAGGTGTCGTTACAGCCTTTAGTTACAGCCTTTAGTTACAGGTGTCGTTACAGCCTTTAGTTACAGGTGTCGTTACAGCCTTTAGTTACAGGTGTCGTTACAGCCTTTAGTTACAGCCTTTAGTTACAGGTGTCGTTACAGCCTTTAGTTACAGGTGTCGTTACAGCCTTTAGTTACAGCCTTTAGTTACAGGTGTCGTTACAGGTGTCGTTACAGGTGTCGTTACAGGTGTCGTTACAGCCTTTAGTTACAGCCTTTAGTTACAGGTGTAGTTACAGCCTTTAGTTACAGCCTTTAGTTACAGCCTTTAGTTACCGGTGTCGTTACAGCCTTTAGTTACAGGTGTCGTTACAGCCTTTAGTTACAGGTGTCGTTACAGCCTTTAGTTACAGGTGTCGTTACAGCCTTTAGTTACAGGTGTCGTTACAGCCTTTAGTTACAGGTGTCGTTACAGGTGTAGTTACAGGTGTCGTTACAGCCTTTAGTTACAGGTGTAGTTACAGGTGTAGTTACAGGTGTAGTTACAGCCTTTAGTTACAGCCTTTAGTTACAGGTGTAGTTACAGCCTTTAGTTACAGCCTTTAGTTACAGGTGTAGTTACAGGTGTAGTTACAGGTGTAGTTACAGCCTTTAGTTACAGGTGTAGTTACAGGTGTAGTTACAGCCTGTAGTTACAGCCTGTAGTTACAGGTGTAGTTACAGCCTGTAGTTACAGCCTGTAGTTACAGCCTGTAGTTACAGGTGTAGTTACAGCCTGTAGTTACAGGTGTAGTTACAGCCTGTAGTTACAGCCTGTAGTTACAGCCTTTAGTTACAGGTGTCGTTACAGCCTTTAGTTACAGGTGTCGTTACAGCCTTTAGTTACAGCCTTTAGTTACAGGTGTCGTTACAGCCTTTAGTTACAGCCTTTAGTTACAGGTGTAGTTACAGCCTTTAGTTACAGGTGTCGTTACAGGTGTCGTTACAGGTGTCGTTACAGGTGTCGTTACAGGTGTCGTTACAGGTGTCGTTACAGGTGTCGTTACAGGTTAAACCGATAAGTATTCTCTAAAGCAACACGGACGTGTAAAAGCTAATCTAATGAAAGAATGTCTGAGAGGAGCTTTAGATTGACTGGATGACTCGTCCACATAACATGCCTGAAAACGGATCACATGAATGTTCACATACACTGGGTGACATGTACATTGGTTGCTTAGTTACAGAAAATACTGAGTGTTATATCTTTAATAATAAAAGGCCGTGCCAGATAGTTAAGAGCTTCCTCTAAACACTCAAATTTCGTGAATTAAAAAAACGGCATAATTTCAAACTTCGTTACTGCTGCAGGTCTTTCTGTCTCTCATGCTCACTTCACATTTACTTAAAATGAAACCATACAAATCAAAGGTTTTATAGATTATGGGTCAAGAAATTTGGTCAACACGCGTCTCTCACTGGTTTCTTTTGTTTCGTTGTCTCCGACAATGCAGAGCGCATTTATGCTTTAGTTTGTTTGCAGTTTCTTTGTGAACTTCACAATAGTTGAACACAATAAGCATCGATAAGAAAAGGAAAGTCTGACTTCAGACGCCCTCCGTAGGCCTAAAAACGTTGCTGGACCCGCCGCTCGCTCCAACACAGCGTCGGCGGCGTGTCTAAACCTCCGGGGTAGTTTGGACGCGAGGCGTAAACGCAGAAAGAGACGCGCGTTCTAAAAAGGAGACGCGGTCGTGTGGATGAAGCCTGAGCACGCTGACCTGCTCCAGAGGAACCACGAGGAAGGGGAACCCCGTCGCTCTGAACACCAAACGCAGCTCAGCCGCCGTCCTCCGTCTGTCCTCCACAGACTGACCCACAGCACCGCCCTCTGCAGGGAACACACACACACACACACACAAACACACACACAGGTTTCCATGACTTTTCCATGACTTTAAACCAAATCTCCATGACAAACATTTAGTGAAATCTGGGTGTAAACAGTGAAAAGTGAGTAAATGTAGCTCAGCGTAAATGAACGACATGAACACATGAATATAACACATTTACATGACTTTTCACACACACACACACACACACACTTGTATTTACCGTCGATGAAGACGATGCCCGGTGAGAATCTCAGCTTCTTGTGAGCGTTCTGCCTCAACCCCTAGGGAGCAGGAAAGGGTTTCAGTTAGGAACATCCCAACGAGGAAACAGGGTTTTCTCTGAATCCACAGGCTAGTGGGTGGTTATTAGTTCATTAGTGAAGATCATGCATTGATCCACAGCGCTGCAGGAAGGAGTCGGCATGGTTCCACTTCCTGTTCCCTCGCCTCAAAGGCACCATGGTTAGATGTCTGAAGTCAGGTCTGTGAAGTTAGAAGCTTTGACGTGTAACGTTAGCTTCTTACTTTACACTTCAAACATCATAAAAGGTGTTCTTTTTTTTTAAAGATCATCTTCATGAACAAAAAACATTAACGTTCATTTGACAGAGCTCATAATCTGCAATAATCCAAAATCCAATGCAGGACTTCTTGAAAAAGCAGCAATGTGTGCTGCATTGAGATGCATTGAGAATCGTTGACCGGTGATTCCCTCATGTGAGCGTGAGGCGGTGAAGACGCTCAGCTGGAGGTGAAGACGCTCAGCTGGAGGTGAAGACGCTCAGCTGGTGGTGAAGACACTCAGCTGGAGGTGAAGACACTCAGCTGGAGGTGAAGACACTCAGCTGGTGGTGAAGACACTCAGCTGGAGGTGAAGACACTCAGCTGGAGGTGAAGACACTCAGCTGGAGGTGAAGACACTCAGCTGGAGGTGAAGACACTCAGCTGGAGGTGAAGACACTCAGCTGGAGGTGAAGACACTCAGCTGGTGGTGAAGACACTCAGCTGGTGGTGAAGACACTCAGCTGGAGGTGAAGACGCTCAGCTGGAGGTGAAGACGCTCAGCTGGAGGTGAAGACGCTCAGCTGGAGGTGAAGACGCTCAGCTGGAGGTGAGGAGGTGAAGACGCTCAGCTGGAGGTGAAGACGCTCAGCTGGTGGTGAAGACACTCAGCTGGTGGTGAAGACACTCAGCTGGTGGTGAAGACACTCAGCTGGAGGTGAAGACACTCAGCTGGAGGTGAAGACACTCAGCTGGAGGTGAAGACGCTCAGCTGGAGGTGAAGACGCTCAGCTGGAGGTGAAGACGCTCAGCTGGAGGTGAGGAGGTGAAGACACTCAGCTGGAGGTGAAGACACTCAGCTGGTGGTGAAGACGCTCAGCTGGTGGTGAAGACGCTCAGCTGGTGGTGAAGACACTCAGCTGGAGGTGAAGACACTCAGCTGGAGGTGAAGACACTCAGCTGGAGGTGAAGACGCTCAGCTGGAGGTGAAGACGCTCAGCTGGAGGTGAAGACGCTCAGCTGGAGGTGAAGACGCTCAGCTGGAGGTGAAGACGCTCAGCTGGAGGTGAAGACGCTCAGCTGGAGGTGAAGACGCTCAGCTGGAGGTGAGGAGGTGAAGACGCTCAGCTGGTGGTGAAGACACTCAGCTGGAGGTGAAGACGCTCAGCTGGAGGTGAAGACGCTCAGCTGGAGGTGAAGACGCTCAGCTGGAGGTGAGGAGGTGAAGACGCTCAGCTGGTGGTGAAGACACTCAGCTGGAGGTGAAGACGCTCAGCTGGAGGTGAAGACGCTCAGCTGGAGGTGAGGAGGTGAAGACACTCAGCTGGAGGTGAAGACACTCAGCTGGTGGTGAAGACACTCAGCTGGTGGTGAAGACACTCAGCTGGTGGTGAAGACACTCAGCTGGAGGTGAAGACGCTCAGCTGGAGGTGAGGAGGTGAAGACACTCAGCTGGAGGTGAAGACGCTCAGCTGGAGGTGAGGAGGTGAAGACACTCAGCTGGAGGTGAAGACACTCAGCTGGTGGTGAAGACACTCAGCTGGAGGTGAAGACGCTCAGCTGGAGGTGAGGAGGTGAAGACACTCAGCTGGAGGTGAAGACGCTCAGCTGGAGGTGAAGACGCTCAGCTGGAGGTGAAGACGCTCAGCTGGAGGTGAAGACGCTCAGCTGGAGGTGAAGACGCTCAGCTGGTGGTGAAGACACTCAGCTGGAGGTGAAGACGCTCAGCTGGAGGTGAAGACGCTCAGCTGGAGGTGAGGAGGTGAAGACGCTCAGCTGGTGGTGAAGACACTCAGCTGGTGGTGAAGACGCTCAGCTGGAGGTGAAGACGCTCAGCTGGAGGTGAAGACGCTCAGCTGGAGGTGAAGACGCTCAGCTGGAGGTGAAGACGCTCAGCTGGAGGTGAAGACGCTCAGCTGGAGGTGAAGACGCTCAGCTGGAGGTGAAGACGCTCAGCTGGAGGTGAAGACACTCAGCTGGAGGTGAAGACACTCAGCTGGAGGTGAAGACACTCAGCTGGAGGTGAAGACACTCAGCTGGAGGTGAAGACGCTCAGCTGGAGGTGAGGAGGTGAAGACACTCAGCTGGTGGTGAAGACGCTCAGCTGGAGGTGAAGACACTCAGCTGGAGGTGAAGACACTCAGCTGGAGGTGAAGACACTCAGCTGGTGGTGAAGACACTCAGCTGGAGGTGAGGAGGTGAAGACACTCAGCTGGAGGTGAAGACGCTCAGCTGGAGGTGAAGACGCTCAGCTGGAGGTGAAGACGCTCAGCTGGAGGTGAAGACGCTCAGCTGGAGGTGAAGACGCTCAGCTGGAGGTGAAGACGCTCAGCTGGAGGTGAGGAGGTGAAGACACTCAGCTGGTGGTGAAGACGCTCAGCTGGAGGTGAAGACGCTCAGCTGGAGGTGAAGACGCTCAGCTGGAGGTGAAGACGCTCAGCTGGAGGTGAAGACGCTCAGCTGGAGGTGAAGACGCTCAGCTGGAGGTGAAGACACTCAGCTGGAGGTGAAGACACTCAGCTGGAGGTGAAGACGCTCAGCTGGAGGTGAAGACACTCAGCTGGAGGTGAAGACCCTCAGCTGGAGGTGAAGACCCTCAGCTGGAGGTGAAGACCCTCAGCTGGAGGTGAGGAGGTGAAGACGCTCAGCTGGTGGTGAAGACACTCAGCTGGAGGTGAAGACACTCAGCTGGAGGTGAAGACACTCAGCTGGAGGTGAAGACACTCAGCTGGTGGTGAAGACACTCAGCTGGTGGTGAAGACACTCAGCTGGTGGTGAAGACACTCAGCTGGAGGTGAAGACACTCAGCTGGTGGTGAAGACACTCAGCTGGTGGTGAAGACACTCAGCTGGTGGTGAAGACACTCAGCTGGAGGTGAAGACACTCAGCTGGAGGTGAAGACACTCAGCTGGAGGTGAAGACACTCAGCTGGAGGTGAGGCCAATTGGTGAACCAATCTTGGTTCCAGACTTTTTTTTTCTTTTTCCCTGTGTTTGAGTCGTCGTAGGAACCCACAAATTATTTCCAATACTCGTGTTTATTGTATGTATTGTTCAGCAAAGTCTTGGGAAAAAAATGTATATCTGCAAAAAAAAAAATCACTTTTAACCCTTAGATGCATAAGTGGGTCAAAAATGACCCGGTGAGGTTGTGTTCATGAAATATCTTCGTGATGATTTTTTTTATCATTTCATATTCCAGGCATTCCTCAAAAAACATGTTTTTGATATAATGCCATTTACATTTTTAACTTACCTTTTATACATTTTAAGAAATTGTAGTTTTTGGATTACTACCCCAAGCTTCCATAAGTGGGTCAAAAATGACCCACATGCATTTTCTATGGAATCCAATGGGAACCTTTGATTCTAATCAACTGTGGCTGTCAGGAATGAGACGAAACAGCATTTTGGTGTTCAAAGGAGTTTCAGTCAAAAAACTGTGTCGTTCAGTAAAAAAAGGAGTTTACGTAAATACTTAAACTTAACGGTTACTTTAATGATGTTTCACAGCAGATGTTTCTTCTCACTAGGGTTGAGGTATTGTAGCAATTTAAATGAAGTTAAACAACAACGTGGTTCTGGAGATAATATGTTGTTGTTGTTTGTCTGATAATAGGCGCAGGGTTTTTTCGCACAGTTTTTAAAGGGTTAAAAGAAGAGAAGGAGACAGACGACTGAAAGATGAACCGGTTTACCTCCTGGACCTGAGCGAGCATGGAGCAGGAAGAAGGACCTCCAGACACAGCCAGCAGCACCTACAACCAGACAAGTCTTGTTTATGCATGTATTCATGTATGTATGCATGCATGCATGTATGTATGCATGTATGTATTCAGAGGATAAAGCACACCGCTTACCTTCTCTCCGGGGAAAAGGACTCTGTTTTTTCCCAGCATGGCTCTGAACTTATGGATGAAGTATTCCTTGAAACATCCCCTAACAGAGACATGAGCACAGCGTGAGGGAAGCCACGCCCACAAACAACACCACCGTCTGTCCCAGTGAACACGTATGACCTCAGACACGGGACAGGGTTAACCACATCACGTCTATAGAGTACACGTTAGCATGGACACGCAGTTCAGGGTTCAACACTGAAGACACGATGCAGTGCTTAATAATGAGATGAGTCATAACCTGTTTATTACAGGAACTGAACAGAATTATTTTACTGAATGTGACTCTTTAGTGTCATCATTGGGATATGTTTGACTCTTCAGCTCGTCCATCCTCTGTCCTCAGCCTGGAGTGATAGGACTGCTGTACCAGAGCATTATGAATATGTAGAAGCGCTTTTACTACACGTATACAGGGCTAGAAGCAGATTAAAGCATATCATGTGTTCATAATGCATCATGCATACAGCATCCTCAGGCGGCCATGACGGCGTCTCACCTGCAGAAGGCGTCTCCCGCTCTGATGACCACGGCTGCAGTCGCCTCTTTGCACTTCACACATTTCTTGGAAACACTAATGAATGGAGGAACACACACGGTGAGAAAAACACAACTCACATGCATAGTCATATTTAGGTTCATCCATGTGCCGTCACACACACACACACACACACACACACACACACACCTAGTCCAGAGACACTGGGAGAGAGAGGAGCGCTTCATGAGAAGAGGAGCGCTTCATGTTGTTCTCTAGAGGAACCAGACTGCAGTGATCTGACGGTTCAGTTTCTACATGTAGCCCACCAGGTGACAGCTGTTCTCACAGGAACACACAGATGTACACAAACACACACACACACACACGCACACACACACACTACCTACCCGGGCACCTCGGCGCGCAGCGGCTCGTGGTAGTCTTCGTCCACCTGACACATGAGACCGATACACGAGCTGACAGGGTCCTGAACCCAGAGACCTCCTCAGTAGACCAGGACCAGTAGACCAGCAGCAGGACCAGTAGTAGGACCAGTAGACCAGTAGTAGGACCAGTAAACCAGCAGCAGGACCAGTAAACCAGCAGCAGGTCCTCTGGCTCTGAGAACAGATGTGTAACGTCGGGAGATCTCCTCTCTGCTAACTTTATTTATGACAACAGAGCGCCGCTGTCTCGTGCGTCTCGTGGCGCTTTTTGATGACGTAGGGAATATTCTTCTCGTGTTTAGAGCGCGTTGCTGCCACCTGGTGGTGTGGAGCCTCAATACACAGACAGGGTTCATACATGTTGACCAGTGGGTTCATGACTTAAACCAAATGTCCATGACAAACATTTAGTGAAACCTGGGTGTAAACAGTAAAATGTGAGTAAATGTAGTATTTAAACTAACAATGAGAACACAAAGCATACAGTAAACCTTAAATGACTCAAATGAATGAGACAATAGTTTGATTAAAAGAATAAACATTTATATAGATGCCTGCTTATATTCCATGCCTTCTCCAGGTTTTCCATGGCCGTAAGAACCCTGAATAAAGATCCTGCCAGTCATTAATTATCATGAGAAACTCTCAAAATAAGGAGTTCTCATCTTTCATGTGGATTATATTAAAATGTTTGGTTTCAACACCAAATGTTTCTCAACATAAAGCTGAAGATGAGTTTGTATTCACAGAGCTACATCTGGGCCATAGACCTTCTTCCATACAGTCCTGGATCATAAAAAAATAATAAACATTCCAAGCATGTAAATATGCACACACACACACACACACACACACACACACACACACACACACACACACACACACACACACACACACACACACACACACGTTGAGAAAAAGTAAATGAGAAAAGTGTAGAGATTCACAGAAAGTGCAGTTTTATTGAAAAGACGTTGTTGAAAGACAAAACGTAACTAAAAAAGGTCTACAACAATTATCACACACAAGTATTTACAGAATGAGAATTCACAATGGTTATGAATATGCGTTCGTGAGCGAGCCGAGGATGCGTTCTAGATGTTGTTGATGCTGGCGGCCGGCAGGGTGGATTTGTCCAAGTCGTCAAAGTAGGCGTGGGTCATGGCCTCGCGGGCCGAGATCCTCTTGGGAGGATTGTAGATCAGCATTTTCTACAGCAGAGGAAGAGGAGGCGTCACAAAATGATTTCAACGATCCCAAAGTCAGTAAACCATCAACAATGATGTCATCCTTCTACGTTGTTAGTCATCTGCATAAAAACACTATTCAAATGATTAGGAAATTAAAGATGGGATTTGTATGGATTAAATACAATAAAAACCTTGTTATCGTTTGTCTGAGCACTTTATTTTATACATATTGGACTGTTGTTGATGATGATTGTCTAGTCTAAAGTTATGCAACTTCCGCCAAGAAAAAATCCTCGCTTGTGTAAACATACCTGGTGAATAAATGCTTCTGATTCTCATTAATAGTTTTAATGATGAATTAAAAAACTGCTTAGAGCTAGTGTTAGGAAGTTAAACTGCTCATAACTCATCCATAATATCTATTTTTGTTGCTGTGGAAAAAAACTCTTAAAACTAGATTAATTCAAATTTCTCACAAAAGACCACCATGGTGTGTTCAAATGCAACCTTGTAAAATGCAGTGTTATAATTGACTTCGTCTCAGTACTGAATCATAATGGACCTCTGTGTGTTAGCCGTTAGCACCGGTGCTGTTAGCGTTACTAGCTCTCCTGTTGATTTGCTGTTCACAATGAAACATGATCAGGATCCACTAGATCTCCTGACCGCCTATTTTTATTGAATGTGGTACAGGAACCGTTTTAAAAAGACAACCGTGCTAGTTAGCATGACCAACCATGGTTGGAAAATTAACTAGACGGAGGTTCCTCTCCTGTATAATATATTTATTTTTTTATATATAAATAAAAAACACAAAGTTGTTTCTAGACAGGCCGCCAACAACCCTGCGGTCGAGGAAGTCCTGGACTCAGACGGGACAGAAATACAGCGTCCCTGTCCTCTGTCAAGTGGTTCTGCTTTGCAGGTCTTTTTGAAACCTTCTCCATTTCCGCTGAGTCGAGTTACGTCACAGTACTGAGAGCTGAATACGGCCAGACCTCAAACTCATGTTTACAGAGGCCAAACTTATCTTCTCATAGACTTCTATACAAGCAGGAGTCACCCCTGATGAGAAGAGACCTGGTCCATGTAAACCACCCCTGATGAGAAGAGACCTGGTCCATGTAAACCACCCCTGATGGCCAGTAGAGACCTGGTCCATGTAAACCACCCCTGATGGCCAGTAGAGACCTGGTCCATGTAAACCACCCCTGATGGCCAGTAGAGACCTGGTCCATGTAAACCACCCCTGGTGGCCAGTAGAGACCTGGTCCATGTAAACCACCCCTGGTGGCCAGTAGAGACCTGGTCCATGTAAACCACCCCTGGTGGCCAGTAGAGACCTGGTCCATGTAAACCACCCCTGATGACCAGTAGAGACCTGGTCCATGTGAACCACCCCTGATGGCCAGTAGAGACCTGGTCCATGTAAACCACCCCTGGTGGCCAGTAGAGACCTGGTCCATGTAAACCACCCCTGGTGGCCAGTAGAGACCTGGTCCATGTAAACCACCCCTGATGACCAGTAGAGACCTGGTCCATGTAAACCACCCCTGATGGCCAGTAGAGACCTGGTCCATGTAAACCACCCCTGGTGGCCAGTAGAGACCTGGTCCATGTAAACCACCCCTGGTGGCCAGTAGAGACCTGGTCCATGTAAACCACCCCTGATGGCCAGTAGAGACCTGGTCCATGTAAACCACCCCTGATGACCAGAAGAGACCTGGTCCATGTGAACCACCCCTGATGAGAAGAGACCTGGTCCATGTGAACCACCCCTGATGGCCAGTAGAGACCTGGTCCATGTAAACCACCCCTGATGGCCAGTAGAGACCTGGTCCATGTAAACCACCCCTGATGACCAGAAGAGACCTGGTCCATGTGAACCACCCCTGATGACCAGAAGAGACCTGGTCCATGTGAACCACCCCTGATGACCAGAAGAGACCTGGTCCATGTGAACCACCCCTGATGACCAGAAGAGACCTGGTCCATGTGAACCACCCCTGATGGCCAGTAGAGACCTGGTCCATGTGAACCACCCCTGATGAGAAGAGACCTGGTCCATGTGAACCACCCCTGATGGCCAGTAGAGACCTGGTCCATGTAAACCACCCCTGATGACCAGAAGAGACCTGGTCCATGTAAACCACCCCTGATGACCAGAAGAGACCTGGTCCATGTAAACCACCCCTGATGACCAGAAGAGACCTGGTCCATGTGAACCACCCCTGATGGCCAGTAGAGACCTGGTCCATGTGAACCACCCCTGATGGCCAGTAGAGACCTGGTCCATGTAAACCACCCCTGATGGCCAGTAGAGACCTGGTCCATGTGAACCACCCTGATGACCAGTAGAGACCTGGTCCATGTAAACCACCCCTGATGGCCAGTAGAGACCTGGTCCATGTAAACCACCCCTGATGGCCAGTAGAGACCTGGTCCATGTGAACCACCCCTGGTGGCCAGTAGAGACCTGGTCCATGTGAACCACCCCTGGTGGCCAGTAGAGACCTGGTCCATGTGAACCACCCCTGGTGGCCAGTAGAGACCTGGTCCATGTGAACCACCCCTGATGGCCAGTAGAGACCTGGTCCATGTGAACCACCCCTGGTGGCCAGTAGAGACCTGGTCCATGTGAACCACCCCTGGTGGCCAGTAGAGACCTGGTCCATGTGAACCACCCCTGATGGCCAGTAGAGACCTGGTCCATGTGAACCTCCCTGATGGCCAGTAGAGACCTGGTCCATGTAAACCTCCCATTGTGATCCATTTTCATGAACATTAATATTTGGAGACTGGCGACACTGCTATTGGAGGACCACCTCACGGGGCCACAAGGAACCGCATCCTTTACTCTGGTTCCTGTCGATGACGATATGTTTGTATTCACACTAGACGTTCGACAGGATGCACACAACCAGTATAAGCCTGGCGTTTGAGACATGGCAAATCATTTCAATTGATCTCCTAATATTAAATCAAAGTCAGACCCGAGTGGTTCCACTGGTCCGCCCTGGTCCTTACCGCCAGCAGGTCCAGGCCATTCTTATCCAGGTTCTTCACCATTGAAGACAGGTTTCCAGACTTCCATTTAGGGAAGGTGTTTTTGTAGTCGGGAAGGCTCTCTACTTCCGGCCACACGTCATTGTTCGGGGTCCCCAGAGTCCTAGAAAGAGCAGAAACAGACAGAAGCCTTCAAAGCGGGGCCTCAGGGGACCAGGGGGGTGAGGGACTCGAGCTCATCACGTTCTCCTGGAACAACAACGCCCTGCTGCTCGCGTCACGTTCAAGCGCCTGGTTTTTAGGAGCGCCGATTGAGACTAATTAAATACTAAACGGTCGTACACAGTGGTGGAAGACTTCACAAAACCATCGGTCACAGAGTTACATGAATGAAGCGGTTTATAGCGGATTATAAAGACAAAATGAAGAGGGGAGGGACAACCAGAGGTTCTGAAAGGGTTAAGGGATTGACTAAGATCTTTTACTTGAGTAAAAGTACTAAGACTACCTTTGAAAAACACTTAAGTAAAAGTCCTGAATTAAAAATATTACTTAGTAGGCTGTAAAAAAAAGAAAATGTACTTAAAGTAAAAGTACTCCCTCTGCAGTCAAATGGGCTCTGATGCTGTCATATTATAATAGTATATTACTATAGATAGAGTAACATGTATGACACATTTAAAAGTGTGTAACTGGCTACAATAGAGCACATTTTACATTTATACTGTTGTAAAGTTTAGGCTATTTGTTGGTGAATAAATCCACTGGCTCAGGCTCTTAAGGTGGACGGATTCTTAAGGTGCAAAACACCCATGACTAATATGATAACTTGAGTTGCTTAATTGCGCCACACCGATAAAAGTGTACAGAGTGGTGCTGAATAAGGCAGCCTGGGTCAGACAGGATGATACATTACGTTAGGATGCCTTCCTATCGACTTAGTAACATGCTTCCAGTTTGGTCACACCAGACAAACTGCCACGGGTTTACCTGAAGATCCTGAAGAGCTGGTCTATCTCAGAGTCTCCATGGAACAGAGGCTTCTTCGTGGCAAGCTCAGCGAAGATGGTCCCGGTGCTCCAAACGTCGACAGGGGTTGAGTATCGGGGCGAGCCCAGAAGGACCTCTGGAGCGCGGTACCAAAGAGTCACCACCTGGAGCCACAAGGGGTTCATTAGCCCAGGGGTCATTTCAGAGACCTGAAGGTCATTGATGCTAAACTCAGGGTTCAGACACATTCTGACCAGTGGATTCATGGCTTTTCCATGACTTTAAACCAAATGTCCATGACCAACATTTAGTGAAATCTGGGTGTAAACAGTAAAAAGTGAGTAAATGTAGTATTTAAACTAACAATGAGAATACAAAGCATACAGTAAACCTTAAATGACTCAAATGAATGAGACAATAGTTTGATTAAAAGAATAAACATTTATATAGATGCCTGTATGTATGCCTGCTTATATTTTGAGTCTTTCTTTTAAAAGCATATTAATTATTTCAAACTCAGCGTAAATGAACGACATGAACACATGAATATAACACATTTACATGACTTTTACTAAACTTTGGGGATTTTACTTTTTTCAAGGACTTTTCCAGGTCTGGAAATAACCATTTTAAAACTCCATGACCATAAGAACCCTGCATAAAGATGCCCATGACCGTGTTTGGCTCAGCGCCGGTGACGCCCTGCCTCTGAGAACGCTCACCTCGTGGGTGTAGACCCTGACGGGAACACCAAAGGCCCGAGCGAGGCCAAAGTCTGCCAGTTTGATGACTCCTTTGTTGTCGATCAGCAGGTTCTGGGGTTTCAAGTCCCGGTGGAGGACTCGCCGACAGTGACAGAAGTAGATGCCCTCCAGGATCTGGTACAGGTAGCTCTAAAGATGGTGACAGAAGGATCACGACACGGACACATGCTTAGAGTTGAGAAACTGACTCAAAGATGGTCTGACAGAAGGCCAACTGTTCTTTGGTTAATTGTTTTATCTTAAAGGATATGATGCTTCTGGAAAAAATAAATAATAATCTGTGGTATACCCCATTATTAGTTTAAGAGTAGGATTTCTGGATATAGAAGTAGCTTTAGAAATAAAAACCCCTGTGGCCAGACACTTTAATTCAGCTTTCATTTAAAAAGGTAAAGACATTTCAAAAGGGGCGAGGATAAGGACGGGCTTCATTACAGAAAGAATCTCGCTTCTGTTGGGTTTCTAAACCCAAGTCAGGCTGGTCAAGCTATGGAAGGACATTATCAACGACGATGGCAAAAGCAACCTAAACTTAAACAAAGTGACGGTCCACATTGGCAGACAGATGTTTGACCGCATTACAATGTAATGGAACCTCTGCCTGTTAGCCATTAGCGTTACTAGCTCTCCTCCTGTACGGATCCACTACGGTCCCGTACGCCCCGAGGGTCTGCTGGTGGGATATTGGTTCCAACAACGGAACAGGCAACAACCGGCGCTTTGATGCTGGTCACAGTTTTAACGTCTGCTAACTCATCTGGATGGCCGGGGCAATACCCCACATCTACTGCAAGCCTTTATTGTTGCCTGGAATGCTTTCAGAATATCAGGGAAGGTTTGTAGACGAACTGCCATGTCGATCCCGTTTGAAATCCAGAAGGACATGAAGCGGCACGTACACTCCTCAAATCAGAGACGTGACTTTAGGATTGTGGGTAGTGTAGTACCTCTTTATGACAACGTGCAAATAAAAATAAAAGAAGTTATTTCATATAGACTTGTGGCTTCTACAGGAGCATATACCATCTATAGCGCGTCATCAGTCTACCTTGGTCCATCGGCAATTATGATATTATGGCTAATAGGCAAAGTCCTTGATTAATTAAAGGGATTCTCACTGTTGAGCTCCATTATGACCAACTGCAGTGATACAACTGTCACACTTAAACAGACATTAGATCAAGATGAACTGCTGAGGGAGCTCATTAACCACAGTTACCTTGACCAGCATAGGGTCCATGTACTGGCCAGAGGGGATGGAGTCCAGGTACTTCTTCAGGTCCATGGACAGGAACTCAAAGATGAGGTAGAGCCGAGACTCCTGCATCAGCACATCGAGGAGTCTGGGATACACAAACAAGAACTGGCTAAGTCCATACTCTGTGTGTGTGTGTGTGTGTGTGTGTGTGTGTGTGTGTGTGTGTGTGTGTGTGTGTGTGTGTGTGTGTGTGTGTGTGTGTGTGTGTGTGTGTGTGTGTGTGTGTGTGCACAAATACACGTACAAGATGGAAAATCTTATTTTTCAGGGTTCAGACACATTCTGACCAATGACTTCATGACTTTTCCATGACTTAGAACCAAATGTCCATGACAAACATTTAGTGAAATCTGGGTGTAAACAGTAAAAAGTGAGTAAATGTAGTATTTAAACTAACAATGAGAATACAAAGCATACAGTAAACCTTAAATGACTCAAATGAATGAGACAATAGTTTGATTAAAAGAATAAACATTTATATAGATGCCTGTATGTATGCCTGCTTATATTTTGAGTCTTTCTTTTAAAAGCATATTCATTATTTCAAACTCAGCGTAAACGAAGGTCATGAACACATGAATATAACACATTTACATGACTTTTACTAAACTTTTGGGATTTCATTTTTTTCAAGGACTTTTCCAACCATTTTAAAACTCCATGACGGTTCCAGGTTTTCCATGACCGCAACAACCCTGGATTTAACTTTTTGAAGCTGAGGTTTTACAGTCTGTTACTCCAGAGCGAGCGGACGTACCGGACGACGTTGGGATGCTTCAGCTCTTGAAGCAGAGAGACTTCTCTGACAGCCGTGCTGGGAACGCCCTCCTCTTCACTCTCCAGGCGGATCTTCTTCATCGCCACGATCTGCCCTGTAGCCTTGTGCCGGCCCTTGTACACCACGCCATAGGTACCTGCAGAGCACCAGAGGAAAGCACCGCCATGATAACAGACTAAACTTTAGTCATGAGCTCGTTGATTAAGGAACCTATAACGAAAAGTGCTGAGTACTATTTGACAACGTAACTTCACCCCGTGGCCAAACTAAGACCTGGTGCTGTTTTCTTAAATGGCCAGCGGTTATTTCTTTTATAAACTAGAATATGGCTTGAGCGTATCTCTAATACATTCCACTGTATGTAGATCCTAGTTGAAACACTAGATGCCCACTACATTAGGTCATGGTTTCTCCATCTAAATGGCTCCCGTAGCTGTTCTACGGTGTATGAATGTTAGATAGTCCTGATGTGGCACCTTCATGGTAGCTCCTCTCATCAGTGGGTGAATGATTCCTATATAAAGAGTCTTTGAGTATTCAGAAAAGCGCTGTATAAAATCAAAGTATTATTATTATTATTATTATTATCTATTCCTCTTGGCACAGAAACCAATGTTTTACTATTTCTGCATGTTGGGTTTGTTACATCCTAATAGTAGAATTACAGATTAACATTTTACGTTTACATAGTAACGTGTGGCTCATATGCCATGAACAGTATGGACATAATAAATTCATGTCCGTTTTAACTTTACTCATGTACACATATAATATCTGAAGTGGACACTTAGGCCATGCAGTTAAGACTTTAGAAGAAAAAAAGAAAAAAGGTATTAAAATGTAATAGCAGCAGATACATAAATACTTTGTTTAATTTGTGGGCACATTGCTGCTGTAATGTTAAACTTTAAACTGTTTAGTAGTATTGCAGAGATATTTTGATAGAAACTTAATTTTCTAATGTAGAAACTCTGATTATCTTACAGTTTAAGGCACTGAATACTACGCCTTTACTCTGTTTGATCCATTATAGTTTTCTGCATAAAGACCACAACCCATAGCCTGGCATAACCGGCACTCACTGAGGAAGCATTACACTGGTTTCAGTTTGAGTCATCCAGAGGAAACAATGAGGCCTACCTTCTCCAATCTTCTCTATCTTCAGGTAGTCTTCCATTATTGCCTGTAGAAGAAAAAAAACGCTGTAGTGTTATTTATTTATTTTGCAGGGACAATGCACACTAAGCAACAGTAACACTAAGAGAGCCAGAGGCTACTTTTCATCTGCTGTCCCTGGCCAGATTTTTTTTTATGAGTCAGAAATTACAACATTTCAATAACATAATGCAACTAAGATTCATCGATAGACAGACAGTAACCTATAGATAAAACTAATTCACATGAAAGCAAAAAAAAAAAAAAGTGTACCTACAGTGATGCACATACAATGCAGCAACACTAACCAAGACAAATGCACATACAAGTTACACCAGTCTTTCTTCAGCTGCATTATTCCCAGTAGCTTCACGGTAAATCTTCCCATGTCTTAGGTGTGATTAACGTGTGGCTCCTCTCAGCGGATGTGCGTGGTATTAAGATAAAGTTACCGTTGCTTTACTTGCAGAGTTAAACAGAGGCTCAAACTAGCGTTTAGCTAACTAACCGTTACCCACTTAGCCGAGGTTACATCACAGCGTTTGAACGCAACACTTCACGGTAACGAGCAGGCCAACGTAACGAGACAATACCGGGGCTCGTGTCTTTGGGCCAGCTAACAACTGTCCACGAGTGTTTTCTGCCCCGCTTAATAAGCCTGGAGAGGTGGAAACACACAGCTAGCGTTAGTTAGACTTGTTCCGATTCCTTCAAGCGACGTTCAGGTGCCCGACGTTAGCTTAGCTGAAGCTCGACCGTCAACGCTACTCCTCTCGGTTTATCGTGGCAGCGGACCCGCTTTCCCGTCCGGATCTAACGGGGCAGCTTCTCGGCTAAGCCAACACGTCTTTAACTCCACATCTCAGCCTGTAGAAAACAGAATATAAGCGGCGTTACCTGACAGCGCCTCGTTTGGTAGCGTACGTACTCTCCGTGCTCAGACTGCCGCTGGAATGATGACAGACTCTTTTGAATCTGCCGCAGGAAAGCAGCAGTTCAAAACGGACCAATGAGCTCGCGCGCTGCAGTTCAAAACCGTCCAATCAGGGAGCGGGAAGCTGTCACGTGGGCTGAGCGGGAGCGAAAGCGGCAGAAGTTTTATTATTACTGCCCCGGGTTCCGTCTCCCAGGCAAGGAGCACCTTCTTCTCCACAGTACTGCAAACGCTTCAGCGTTGATCTTAGTGTTATAACTGGTAGAATGCGTTGCGGAGGGGCAGCATGGCATGGACGTGTCTATAACATCCACCCATAATAGTGCATTTATCTCGATTATAATGGTACCTGTAAGGTTTGTTAGAGCTGTTGGATGGCCCACAAGCCCACTTCTCTCATCTCCTTGTCTGAAAAGCTGGAGCATACTCCTGTTGTTCTCTCACCCCTGTTCTCATTTGTATGTTTCCCCCCTCTTTTTGTCCATGAGTTTGTCCTATTTGTCTTCTGACTAACAAATAATATATTTGTGCCTACTGTACACCAATGTGTGGAGCCCTCCTCGTTATGTTATTGTATGTGATGTGTTTTTTGCTGAATGTCAACAACATACTTTTTCGGGCAGGGCAGGGCTCTAATTGAGCTAATGACCATTACAGTAAGACCCTTTTAGAATATGGACAACAGCAACTAGTTACACGATTTCAGAGGCAGAAAGAAACACTGAAGATATGTGTTTTAAAAATGAAAACTAAAAGTGCATCTGTAGCCTGAAGACATGCCCTGTATGGAGCAGAGAACAACACTGGATAACTCCCAGCTGTTGATATGACAGCTGAACAACACAGATGTTAACTTATGCCTGCTGCCTAAAGGTCCTACCAAAGAGTATTGATCACACTGACAGAGCCCTCACATATACAGCTGCTCTTAGTGTATGTATTCTTGTAAACTTAGAAATGATATGTGAACTGTACAGTGTGAATATACAAGTATATTACAGTGTTAAACCGTAATGTGAAGGATGAGTATAATGTACAGTTTCACATGTAATGATACTGAGACCACTGGTACGTCTCTCACAGGTTTGTACTGGTCCACCACAATCTCATGTGTACTGGTTTGCAGCAGTAGCCAGTACATTTACTCAACAACTGCATTAGAAGTACAATTTTGAAGTACTTGTACTTTACTCCATTGTTTCTATGTTCTACTACTTTCTACGTCGACTCCACTACTGTACATCTCAGAGGTAAATATTGTTCTTTTTACTCCTCTCCATTAATTTAATGACTTCAGTTACTTTGCAGATTCAGATTAATGATATGCAATATAATCAACCCATGAGTTATGATCTAGTATTAAAGGTTAAGATGAGGCTTAGTTGATACCTGGAGTACATTCACAGGCGACCCAGCAATAAAGTGACTAAATGAGTCTCACCTTTACCAGCTGCAGCGAACACATGAGTGCATCAATACTCCAATAATGTAATAAATATTAGTAAGAAATGGGCTATTCTGCACAGTGGTTACATTTACTTTTGGTATTGTACGTGTATTTTGATCCAAATACTTAAGTACAATTTTGAATGCAGACCTTTTAATTGTATATCTACACTGTGGAACTGCTACTTTTATGGAAGTAAAATATTGGAATACTTTATTCACCTGGTGTAGTGATGTACTGGTCCACCATGAGGTAAACAGACTTACATGTACAGCTCAACGTGTGGTGCATGTCGGCATGCACACACACTCACACTCACACACACACTCACACAGAGTGAACCATCAGGATGTGAACTCCTTCTCCTTCAGAAGCCATCTGGGGTTCAGGACCCAAAGACACTTCATGTGGACTGAGGAGACGGATCGATATATAACGACCCGCCCGAATGCTGGCTGTAAAATATGGAGTATGTTACTGAAATAAGTGTAGACTTTTGCTTAATTAAATACAAGTAAACGATAGGAGTTGTACAAGTAAAATGCAGCTATTAAAAGAGCATTAAATGAGCTAGTTACGGTTTCTATTTCCTTATTCTGATTTATCATTGACTGTTAAAACATTAAAAAAAGTAATTTCTTGTAAATAGAATTATAGTTCAAATGAAATCACATTTTTGATTGAAGTATTTGACTTTGAGCTAATTAATACTTCATTTACATTTAAATTGAAGTTCAATGGTCCTCTTCATACAGGTACATAGAATACATTTGACCTCTGCATTGAGTATTTAGAGACACTGGAGACACTTTAACATGCAGACGGCAGAAACTCGTGCTTCCAGAATCATTGCACCCACTGAACTGCAGCCATAATAACGCTGCTGGTCCTTTAAACTGCCTGAATAATGAAAAGTCACATTTTGACATTACAGTACAGGGACGAAAAGTCTCCGTGGAATGTAGTTAAAGCAAATAAACAACATAATCTTGGTTTGTCTATGAATGAAGACCAATGAGAGACGGCTGAGCTGAGCTGTCTGCAGCTGCAAACCGGACTTTATTACATTTGGACATGTACATGTAATTTAAAACCACAGGGATTCTTAAATGAATGAAACACTAATAGTTCTATGTTTCTTGTTAGCGATAACAGACTACTAACAACATTAAACCTTTACAGCCTCAAACTCAAGAGAAACATCTGGATTGGTCTCATACTGTCAGTCCTGTGAGGAAAAGCTCACATCAGGTTCAGAGTACCAACAGCCCTCGTGTATCAAACCCCTTAAAGGCTTAAAAAACTTCAAAAGGAATAAATAAAACCTTAGAAATACAGTAAGATTCAGACGTACAAACAACATCTAAATGAGCAATAATTTAAACCGCAGACGAAGTGGGACTCATCTGTCAAAACGTTTCATACCTTTTCCTTATTTACATATTATGTACAAAAGCATGTCTTAATTCACAAGTGTGATTTCATTGGAGCAATAAAATGTGTTTCCCCCATGAGACCCAGGACGGAGCAGAGGCTGTGCTTCAGGCGCCGAGCGGCCAATCATCCGCTCGGACTCTAGGTAGCCTATTAATTCACATGTTATGCAAAATACACCCAAAAGAAGAAAAACAATCCTGTATGAGCATTATATTATACAAATAAGACACTTAAATATGATGTAATTCCAGTAGTTTTCCATGCGCAGTGCAAATAGGTATATATATATATATATATATATTTTAAATGAACATACGCATTTTCTCCAGAGGTGAAACAGATTTTTAAGGTACGACTAAAATGGAATTAGGTGAGAATCAGATTAATACCCAAAGTGGAGAGCTACTTCCTGCTTCTACTTGGACATACAGATCTTGCAGTAGTTGTGCAATCCCTTTTTAAAAAGCAGTGTATATGAGTAGTAGATATTGCAGGTTACATCCACACTAATACGTTTCCCTTTTAAATATATGATGAATATCATATGACTATTCACGTGCACTGGGCGTGCGGCTGCCGGTGTAAACAGGAAGTAGAAAATACAACAGAGCTTTATTGTACTCTTCAATAATAAAAGATTGCTTGATACTTAAGATTGTCCTCTATAATCTTCCTCCACTCAAATCCTCCCTCTCTTCCTCTCTACTCAAACGGACACATTTTGTGAAAATAAATACAAATAAATGTCAAACTTAGTTACGAGCTGCAGGTCTTACTCTCACTCTCACATCACCATAGTGTCTAATTATCCATTGGGACTTTAGGCCGCCTATCTATTCACTAATCACATCTCACTCTCATCACACTTTCTTTAAAGATGAACACTTACAGTCAAAGTGTTACTAGATTATGTGATTACATGGAGCAGTGTGGACAACATGTTTTAAAGTGGAAACGTAGCAGTGTGGACGCTGTCCTGTGAGGTTACAGTACAGAAATAAGGGTTCAGAAAAGGTGGTTCCTGAAGATGAGGTTCTACCCAGAACCATTAGAGGTTCTACCCAGAACCATTAGAGGTTCTACCCAGAACCATTAGAGGTTCTACCCAGAACCATTAGCAAAAAGGGTTTTTCAAAACTAAATAAGACTGAGGATTTCATTAAGAACCTTTTTCATCCAAAGAACCTTTTTTTGAAGAACTCTTCAAAACACGAGCGGTAAAAGATCCTCCCAGCGTTCACGTCTTTCTGGGTCAGGTCAAAGAACCCTGTATGGTTCTGGTTAGCCGCTATATTAGGGTGACCAGATTTGAGTTTGTGAAAAAGAGGACACTTCGTTCCGGGGGGGGGAGAGAGAGAGAGAGAGAGAGAGAGAGAGAGAGAGAGAGAGGACACTTCGTCGCTCTACAGTCAGAGCTTGCGCAAGAAGGTGGAACGTGAGGGAGATACCATTTCCAAAACTTGTAAGGGGGTAATAACTATTTTCCCGGACGTAGCAAAATCCCGGACGTTTTTGGAATCCCTGCCGGACGCTTTTTTTAGGTCTCGAAAAGAGGACATGTCCGGGAAAAAGAGGACGTCTGGTCACCCTACGCTATATCTATAAGAATTTAGACATCACGATGAGTAAACGGTTAGCACGCGTCCTCATAGGAACATAGGGTCAAAACTATTAAAGATTCCATGAAATGGGCCCTTGAGCGTGGAAACTATCTTCAGTGGTGACCTCATGCTGAATCCAACCAATACAGTCACCCCAAATACTACAATCCCGCCTCTCTAATGTGAATAATGTGAAGTAACTGACTTGATTTGTGGAATGATGTCAGACGGGGTGAGTAAATGCATTGCCCTGCAAACGGCAAAATGATGAAAACACCTCTCTGCCGAGTGAGAACCCAACGTCCAGAGCAGAGAGCAGAGAGGTGTAGTTCTACTCCGCTGCACCAAATCATTGAGCTTCAGCATCAGGATGAAGACTCGGCTGCTGGTCTGACTGCAGTGATACTCATGATGCCGGGGGGCTCTGAGTGTGTTATTCTGCTTAACAGAGCACTCGTGTCTAGACCCAGGTCCTGTGGTACTGGTCCCATCTCAGAGAAACACTGTGGACCAACACGTATGGAAGTTTGTATACACACATGACTGTCACATGTTAGCTAACGCAGGTTGTTAGCTAACGCAGGTTGTTAGCTAACGCAGGTCGTGACGTTCTTTAAGGTTAGAGCCAGCAGTTCTACGGAGGAGGAGCGCCTTCATGTTGACCCCCATGAGCAGAGCCGTGAGCTCACCAGTGGGGGGCGCTCACGTGCACTAGCATGCACTAAAAGGCACGCTCACGTGCACTGACATGCACTAAAAGTCCCACGGTCGGTCGGCTCTGTGAACAAAGAGAGAAGCTCTGATGTCAACACACAGAGACACTTCACTCCTCCAGATCTTTACATGATCGTGATGATGAGATATTAACGATCTGAATGTCATATAGAGAACCTGGAAAGATCACAGTAAAGTCACCCTGTCAGAAACACTACACTATTTGACAGTTTATTGTGTGCTACAGCATTCCGTTATTTAATAAATGGACTTCAATAATGGAAGACGTAATCATGAAATACTCAGATTAATATTATTAGTTTCGTCTAGAAGCTGAAACTTAACTTTTCTGAACAGTATGCAGTTACTGCCCCCTGTCTTCGCTCTCCTCGGTGCAGTAACGGGTTCATCCCTTTGGGAACATGAATGGCAATATATTTCCGATGTTAAGTTGATATTTTGGCCTGAGGTGGTGCTGATGGAAGGTCATGGAGGTCCAGAATGTAAGGAGGATATCCTCGGAGGAGAATGAATGTGCTCAGTATCTGCCCATTAGAGTTTGACATTATTCAATCCCTTGGATATGTGAATAACCCTGCCATTGGTTTCCAGGTACCATGCTATGGATCTGTGTGTTGGCTGAAAAGTTAGACCTGATGTCAGGTCAGAGGGTCCCCGGAGCCATGAGGTCTTCCTCTGGGGACCATGAACATCCACTGCAAACGCAACAACGAATCAGCAGTGAGGATATCTCACTGGTGGAGTGGCACCTCTGGGCAAAGGTCATCAGAGGTCATGTGGCACTAATGAGCCCTGCATGAAAACTTGTTAAAACCATACCCACATTCACTGTAAAAGTTCAATGACAATTCAAAACAACACTGTATTCATCCATCTCTTAAACATTAAAATAGTATTCTAGTCACCATGTGCACACATGAGGACTTTAGAGATGTCTGACGTCTGTGAAGAGGACAATGAAGGTTTGTACAGAAGTTCAACAGAGTGGGTGTCTGTCTGTCTGTCTGCCTGTCTGTCTGTTCATCTGTCTGTCTGTCTGTCTGTCTGTCTGTTCATCTGTCTGTCTGTCTGTCTGTCTGTCTGCCTTTCTTTCTTTCTTTCTCTCCTTATGTCTGTCTGTATTTCTTCCTTACTGTCTGTATGTCTGTCTGTCTGTCTGTCTGTCTGTCTGTCTGTCTGTCTGCCTGCCTTTCTTACTGTCTGTCTGTTCTTCTGTCTGTCTGTCTGTCTGTCTGTGTGTGTGTCTGTCGGTCTGTCAGTATTTCTTTCTTTCTGTCTTTCTTACTGTCTGTCTGTCTGTCTGTCTGTCCTTCTTTCTGTCTATCTGTCTGTATTTCTGTCTACCTTTCTTACTGTCAGTGTGTCTCCCTGTCTGTCTGTCTGTCTGTCTGTCTGTCTGCCTGCCTGTCTGTCTGTCTGTTCAGCTGTCTGTCTGTCTGTCTGTCTGTCTGTCTGTCTGTCTGTCTGTCTGTCTGTTCATCTGTCTGTCTGCCTGCCTGTCTGTCTGTCTGTCTGTCTGTCTGTCTGTCTGTCTGTCTGTCTGTCCTTCTTTCTGTCTATCTGTCTGTATTTCTGTCTACCTTTCTTACTGTCAGTGTGTCTCCCTGTCTGTCTGTCTGTCTGTCTGTCTGTCTGTCTGTCTGTCTGTCTGTCTGTCTGTCTGTCTGTTCATCTGTCTGTCTGTCTGTCTGTCTGTCTGTCTGTTCATCTGTCTGTCTGTCTGTCTGTCTGTCTGTCTGTCCTTCTTTCTGTCTGTCTGTCTGTCTGTCTATCTGTCTGTATTTCTGTCTACCTTTCTTACTGTCAGTGTGTCTCCCTGTCTGTCTGTCTGTCTGTCTGTCTGTCTGTCTGTTCATCTGTCTGTCTGTCTGTCTGTCTGTCTGTCTGTCTGTCTGTCTGTCTGTTCATCTGTCTGTCTGTCTGTCTGTCTGTTCATCTGTCTGTCTGTCTGTCTGTCTGTCTGTCTGTTCATCTGTCTGTCTGTCTGTCTGTCTGTCTGTCTGTCCTTCTTTCTGTCTATCTGTCTGTCTATCTGTCTGTATTTCTGTCTACCTTTCTTACTGTCAGTGTGTCTCCCTGTCTGTCTGTCTGTCTGTCTGTCTGTCTGTCTGTTCATCTGTCTGTCTGTCTGTCTGTCTGTCTGTCTGTCTGTCTGTCTGTCTGTTCATCTGTCTGTCTGTCTGTTCATCTGTCTGTCTGTCTGTCTGTCTGTCTGTCTGTCTGTTCATCTGTCTGTCTGTCTGTCTGTCTGTCTGTCTGTCTGTCTGTCTGTCTGTCTGTCTGTCTGTCTGTCTGTCTGCCTGTCTGTCTGTCTGTCTGCCTGTTCATCTGTCTGTCTGTCTGTTCATCTGTCTGTCTGTCTGTTCATCTGTCTGTCTGTCTGTCTGTCTGTCTGTCTGTCTGTTCATCTGTCTGTCTGTCTGTCTGTCTGTCTGTCTGTCTGTCTGTCTGTCTGTCTGTCTGTCTGTCTGCCTGTCTGTCTGTCTGTCTGTCTGTTCATCTGTCTGTCTGTCTGTTCATCTGTCTGTCTGTCTGTCTGTCTGTCATTATTTGAGTATCTCCGTCTGTCAGCTTGCTGCGCTGTGATTGGACGGTGGGATGATGTGTGTGCGCCTGATGTTCAGTTTGGAGACAATGTCCTCGCTCTCCTTAACACGTCCCTTTGCTTCTTCACCTCCTTTGAAAGGCCACGTCTGTCTCTCTCGTCTTCCTCCACTCGTCTGTGAGTCTGTCTCTCATGGCCCGCCTCCCTCTCCCGGGTCAGAGGTCGGCCATCATCGAGCTCTTCTTGTGCTCTGCGACTTCTTATAGATGAGACGAGGTGGAGAAACACAGCTTCAGGGTGTACGGGTTGGACCCATCTGAAACACACACACACACACACACACACAGAATTATGGAAAGGGAATTACAAAGCATGTATTGGATATTCCTGGATTATGATATACAGGGTTCATACACATCTTGACCAGTGGATTTCATGACTTTTCCATGACTTTAAACCAAATGTCCATGATAAACATTTAGTGAAGTCTGGGTGTAAACAGTAAAAAGTGAGTAAATGTAGTATTTAAACTAACAATGAGAACACAAAGCATACAGTAAACCTTAAATGACTCAAATGAATGAGACAATAGTTTGATTAAAAGAATAAACATTTATATAGATGCCTGTATGTATGCCTGCTTATATTTTGAGTCTTTCTTTTAAAAGCATATTCATTATTTCAAACTCAGCGTAAATGAACGTCATGTACACATGAATATAACACATTTACATGACTTTTACTAAACTTTTGGGACTTTTCCAGGCCTGGAAATAACCATTTTAAAACTCCATGACTTCTCCAGGTTTTGCATGAGCGTAGGAACCCTGCATATAATCCAGCTGTGTGAGGTCTTGACAGAGAGGACATTAGAGTACAGGAATGCTTGAAGGCCTGGAGGCGTCTTCAGACTTACTGGGTATCCGGATCTGGTAGTGGTTGAGGACCGTCAGGACCTCCACGGCCTCCGTCTTACTGTCAAACTCCAGCAGGCCGGAGATGGTCTTGGAGGAGGCTGAGGGAGAGAAGAGGATGTCACGGCACCAGAGCTCCATCAACAGGACTAACAAGACCTTTAAATGTATATATTATAAATGCTAAATCTAATGAAGTCACAGCTGTGATGATCAGAGCACTCAGTCCTGATTATCAAAGTCATTTTTATATGAAATAGTTCAATGTTTTGTAAGTTTATATGTTAAGTCTACCATGAAATAATATTCTTATTTACTGTACGTTTGAATGAGGCTCTTCTGGTGAACAGGACACCAGCTGTACACGGGCTGATAACCTAGTGATGGCTTTCTGTTTCTGTTTCATTATTAATAATATTAATAATACATTTGATCTAACAAGCGCTTTTCAAAAGAGACACTTTGCAAAGGGGATGAAGCATTTAAGTTCTACTTACGCTTGGCATCAAACATCTTGAATTTGACGAAGCCAGGCACGTCATGCTCCGTACACAGCTGTGAAAAACACACACGCACACACACACACACACACACACACACACACACACACACACACACACACACACACACACACACACACACACACACACACACACACACACACACACACTCCGTCAGATGGGACACACCTCCACACACTAAAGACATGTAGGCTTTCATCTGCATATGAAATATTGTCATGCTCATTTGACTTGTAATGAAGAACAATAATATGTGTAAATATAAAAGGTGGCCATGTCTTGTGTGTGTCATCGTTAAGGTGTGTTAAACTACATGTGTTAAACTACACGTGTTAAACTACACGTGTTAAACTACATGTGTTAAACTACACGTATTAAACTACATGTGTTAAACTACACGTGTTAAACTACATGTGTAATAACATAACATTTATGGTGGCATGCATTTCTAACAGCATTTACAAATGCGAATGAGTAAGGAAAATGCCATATTCTTCATTTTTAATGGAAGTAACAATGCACTTTATATATCAGCATTTATCTCCTAAAATATATTGGACATTTATGAAAATGGCCCTATTTGCTTTATGTACTTTATTTGTACATGTATGTGATTGATGTGTTTTGGGTATTGGTGAGAGATGCACTTTGACATAAATATTACATATGAAATTAAAATATATGTCCATGCTGAATATCAGATTGTTGGTAGAATAATAAATATATTTGTTATTGGGGAACTGGGGACTTATTAATAGATTTAAGCAAAACTATAGTGGTTAGCAAATAAGTCAACATTCCATAATGCAACTGAAGTTTTAACCTTAAGTTTATTGTAATTCTGTGTGTAAGGAGGACCTACAAAACAAGCGTTTCATTGCAGGGAGTAACTGTCTGTTATCTCTGCATATGACGATACACATATCTAGACTCTATTGCAACGCAGCCGCACGGTTCTGAACACGTCATGAAGGAGCCGTACCGTCAGCAGCTGCTCCTGAGAGATGCAGGGAGGAACGTTGTAGTAGTGCAGCACTGCAGACGGAGGCTGGATGATGTTTTTGGACGCCTGCCCGGCGCTGCTGAAGCGGTTGTTCCTCGTCATGGCGAAGTCCTTGTAGCTGCTGCTGCCGTCCTCCAGCTCGAACACCTGGCTGGGGATCACGGCGTGCTGCTTCGACACGCTGCACACAACACACGACACACAAGCACTGTCACCGGACGCCACATGCACGTGCACAGCTGATCCCATCGTGCACGTGCACGTGTTCTACACCAGTGGTCTCCAACCACCGGCCCGTGGGTCCCTTGGTACCGGGCCCGCACAGAAAGAATGAATACAAATAAATAATAATCAAGGTCGGAAATATGTTTTATTTTGAAAAATGACCGGATACATCCGTCTGTGCGTAGCCTCAGACGGAACATCTTCACACACGTCAGGAGGTTACGTGATACGTTACCCCAAAAATGAAACTTCAAAGTAAGGAAGGAATCAAGGAAGAATATCCTGAGATCGCCAAAAAAGCTCTGAAAACCTGCTTCCATTTCAACATCCTGTCTCTGTGATGCAGGCTTTAAGTTACGGAGTAGACTGGACATAAAGAACACGTCGGTCGTCTCCCGTCACCCCGCGACGGACCGGCTCCTTGCAGAGAAACAAGCTCAGTTCTCCCACTAACTCTGCGTAATGGTGAGTTGTATTTTTATGCACTCTAAATTGTCTTTATGCCGGTCGTATCACTTTATCACGTCATATTTATTACGTCATATTTCTCGCCCACAGCGTGAAGGCCGGTCCGTGAACATATTGTCTTACACAAAACCGGTCCGTGGCGAAAAAAAAGGTTGTGGAGCGCTGATGTACACAACGGAGCCCAGAGAACCCACTTTGAGCTCCAGGCTCCCAGAAGCCCCTGGGTGAGGCCCGGAGAACATATATTGATGTGTAAATGTCCAGTCAGACACGTAGGAAGTGTCTGATTGGACATTTACACATCAATATATGT
The DNA here is from genome assembly GCA_038501785.1 of Myoxocephalus aenaeus. NCBI lineage: Eukaryota > Metazoa > Chordata > Actinopteri > Perciformes > Cottidae > Myoxocephalus > Myoxocephalus aenaeus. The sequence continues at coordinate 201,418 of JBAMJR010000184.1, forward strand.
TGGTCATATTTGTATATTAATATTTGCCGTCATTTTGTTATTGTAACAAAAGGTTTGAAAGGCCCTTCCACACGCTCATACATGATGAACGGAGTATTAATACGTTAATTCATCATGAAAGTATTAGTATTATTATTAACACAGTTTATTATCCGCCCTTACTGTGCACCTGTACATTGATTGACATAAAAATGATTTATAACAATTTGATAGTCCCATTGTTTTATTTAATGTGGGAGTACCCCAGGGTTCTATTTTAGGACCTTTATTATTCAGTTTATACATTAATGATTTACCGGGTGTGTGCAATGGGTGTGATATTCAAATGTACGCTGATGACACAGTGATTTATGTGCACGCAAAGAACAAAGATCAAGCTGCACTTAAGCTCACGTCAACAATGACACATTCCTGCCTTCACCTGAATGTTAAAAAGACTGTTTGTATGTTCTTCACAAAGAGGGCTTGCAAAGTGTCACCAGAGCCAGATGTTTATGTTGCTGGTGAGAGGCTACAGGTAGTGTCAGATTTTAAATATTTAGGAATTTTTATTGATTCTAATCTCTCTTTTAAAAAGCAGGTAAAACATGTGACAAAGGTTTTAAAATGTAACCTCATGCATTTTAGATATATAAGAAACTGTCTACCCATGCAGGCTGCGAAACTGTATTTTAATGCAATGATTATCCCCCATCTCACCTACTGCTTAACCAGCTGGGCACAAGCCAGCAGCACGACATTAAAACATATCCATATTCTCCATAAACAAACTCTAAAGACACTGGATAACAAAACTAAAAGTCACCATCACTGCAATATTCTCATCAAACACCATATCTTGAGTTGGGAGAATCTCATTAAATTCACTGATGTGTATCTGGTTTTTAAAATGTTACATGGTATGGCTCCGCCTCCGCTTAGTGATCTTATTAAACAACACACTCACAGTGAAGACACACTGGATCTGCTTCAAGAGGCGATTGTGTCATTTCACATAGGTCAAGCTCTTTTAGCTAATCTGCATTTTCGGTGAATTCAGCAAACTCATGGAATGCTCTTCATCACACATACGCACACAAGGAACGTACAAGACTTTCAAACATCCTTAAGGAACGGCTTGTTGCCATCAGGTGTGAAGCATGAATGTACTGTCTGTCCTGCCTGCTTATTGGGTGGATGTGTGCATTTGTCTTGTTTAGTGTTAATGTATTTTATGTGCCTCCAGTGTTTTATATATGCATCTACTGTGGATACACTTTTCTTTGATGTGAATTAGTTTTGTCTATACATTACTGTCTGTCTATCTTAGTTGCATTGTGTTATTGAAAATGTATTTTCAGGCTGCCATAAAAAAAATCTGGAAAATTAGCCTCTCTGGCTAACTCTGGCTCACTTACAGTTTTACTGTTGATTAGTGTGCATTGTCCCTGCAAAATAAACAAAAATAAATAAAATAAATAAAAATGTATTATTAATTAATGACTACTATTTTCTTTTTCACATTTCAAAGGCAGAACAATGAATTGAAAAAAGTAGAGGAAATGAATAAATCTATAAAACCATAAGTCCTCTATGCATATATTAGACTATTAACACATGTAACACAGACTAAGCATCATTATCACATTTACTTCTGACACACTTGATAAGAAACTTCTAAAATAAAAATAGAATAATAGGATAAAATGTGTGTGTGTGTGTGTGTGTGTGTGTGTGTGTGTGTGTGTGTGTGTGTGTGTGTGTGTGTGTGTGTGTGTGTGTGCGTGCGTGTGTGTGTGCGTGTGTGTGTGTGTGTGTGTGTGTAACTGCTGCTCACCAGACATTGAGTCTCTTGCTGAACACCTTGATGCTGTTGAGGTGTGTGATGGCTCTGTCCACAGCGTACTCATCCCCCATCTCCACCAACGCAGTGCCGGGAACGCTCTTCATAAACTTCACCTGGAAGTAGACACACACACACACACACACACACACACACACACACACACACACACACACACACACACACACACTAGCTGTCTTACAGAAGCAGCATACGTGACTCATGTTTCAGATGTAATAATAATAACAATAATAACTCTAGTAAACACAGGACAGGTTGACAACTTTTGGAGTGGATCTTAAACAATAGCCAGCTGGAGACTCGCTGTAATCACTCCTTCATTCTGGACATTAAGGAGATCACAGCGTTAGTGATGTGGACACACTCCTCAGTCCCTGTCCCATGAATACATTACAGTTAATCTGGTGTTATGAAATGTTCTATGCAGCAGTTCAGCGTTTCCTCAGACCATGGAGATGATTTCACGAGTCATGCATGAGTCATTCCTGCACCCGAATCCTCCAAACAGCAGTGACTGGTGTCACAGTCACAACGGTTCCCTTTGTTTCTGTCACAGACGCTATGAAACACACCCACCTTCTCAATGTTGCCGTAGAGGCAGAAGAGGTTGAAGATGCGGGTGCAGTTCATCTTGGACGAATGGAGGCCGCTCACCATGGCAACACAGCTGGAGGTGTGGGCCGAGTACGAGGAGGAGGACTGGGGCAGCGGGTAGGACACCATGTCCGGGACGTCCGCCGAGGAGAGCTTGTACCTGCTGTTGCCAGGCAGCGGCAGCAGGGGGCAGGGCGAACCTGAGGAGGAAGACAGGCGAGCCGAGGTGAGACCGCTGTCTCATGGCCAGGTAAATCAGGGAAACACATCAAAGATAGCGTTCTCTTAAACTGAGTTCTGACCACCGTAGAACCTCATACATGCAAATGATCTCTTTGCATCAATACGCGTGATTGGCAGGGATCACTTTCCAAATGTAAAGCACCCTTACACGACGCTCCGTGTATGTGTGTGCAGGTGAGGAAGTGTCACGTTTCACCTCAGAGGTATAGGGATCTGTACCGGCTTTGTGTTCGGCAGCAGATTCAGTTTCCAGCTTCATTCTGAGTTTCTTACCGTAGCCGTTATCACTGTAGGACGATGGGTGTTCTCCTAAAATGGCCTGCCTCTGCCTTCCCTTTCCACGGTCTGAAACACACACACACACACACACACACACACACACACACACACACACACACACACACACACACACACACACACACACACACACACACACACACACACACACACACACACAGGTTATTAGATTGTGTGCAGTGTCCACAATAGCTCATAGATGAAGACTTTGTCTTTAATAATTCAGAAGACTCCACAGTAAAAGTGGAGGAGGTATTTCATCCAGGAGTGTCCTCTAGGAGCAGGATAACCTCTAGGAGCAGGATAACCTCTAGGAGCTGGATAACCTCTAGGAGCTGGATAACCTCTAGGAGCTGGATAACCTCTAGGAGCAGGATAACCTCTAGGAGCAGGATAACCTCTAGGAGCTGGATAACCTCTAGGAGCTGGATAACCTCTAGGAGCAGGATAACCTCTAGGAGCTGGATAACCTCGAGGAGTAGGATAACCTCGAGGAGTAGGATAACCTCTAGGAGCTGATAACCTCTAGGAGCTGATAACCTCTAGGAGCAGGATAACCTCGAGGAGTAGGATAACCTCTAGGAGCTGATAACCTCTAGGAGCTGGATAACCTCTAGGAGCTGATAACCTCTAGGAGCAGGATAACCTCTAGGAGCTGATAACCTCTAGGAGCAGGATAACCTCTAGGAGCAGAATAACCTCGAGGAGTAGGATAACCTCGAGGAGTAGGATAACCTCTAGGAGCTGGATAACCTCGAGGAGTAGGATAACCTCGAGGAGTAGGATAACCTCTAGGAGCTGATAACCTCTAGGAGCTGATAACCTCTAGGAGCAGGATAACCTCGAGGAGGCTGATAACCTCTAGGAGCTGGATAACCTCTAGGAGCTGATAACCTCTAGGAGCTGGATAACCTCTAGGAGCTGATAACCTCTAGGAGCTGGATAACCTCTAGGAGCTGGATAACCTCTAGGAGCTGGATAACCTCTAGGAGTAGGATAACCTCTAGGAGCAGAATAACCTCTAGGAGCTGATAACCTCTAGGAGCTGATAACCTCTAGGAGTAGGATAACCTCTAGGAGCTGGATAACCTATAGGAGCTGGATAACCTCTAGGAGTAGGATAACCTCTCGGAGCTGGATAACCTCTAGGAGCTGATAACCTCTAGGAGCAGGATAACCTCTAGGAGCTGATAACCTCTAGGAGCTGGATAACCTCTAGGAGTAGGATAACCTCTAGGAGTAGGATAACCTCTCGGAGCTGGATAACCTCTAGGAGTAGGATAACCTCGAGGAGCTGGATAACCTCTAGGAGCTGATAACCTCTAGGAGTAGGATAACCTCTAGGAGCTGATAACCTCTAGGAGTAGGATAACCTCTAGGAGTAGGATAACCTCTAGAAGTAGGATAACCTTGAGCAGGATAACCTCTAGGAGCTGATAACCTCTAGGAGCTGATAACCTCTAGGAGCTGGATAACCTCTAGGAGCTGATAACCTCTAGGAGTAGGATAACCTCTAGGAGCTGGATAACCTATAGGAGCTGGATAACCTCTAGGAGTAGGATAACCTCTAGGAGCTGGATAACCTATAGGAGCTGGATAACCTCTAGGAGCAGGATAACCTCTAGGAGCTGATAACCTCTAGGAGCAGGATAACCTCTAGGAGCAGGATAACCTCTAGGAGCTGATAACCTCTAGGAGCAGGATAACCTCTAGGAGCTGATAACCTCTAGGAGCAGGATAACCTCTAGGAGTAGAATAACCTCTCGGAGCTGGATAACCTCTAGGAGCAGGATAACCTCTAGGAGCTGATAACCTCTAGGAGCAGGATAACCTCTAGGAGCTGATAACCTCTAGGAGCTGGATAACCTCTAGGAGTAGGATAACCTCTCGGAGCTGGATAACCTCTAGGAGTAGGATAACCTCGAGGAGCTGGATAACCTCTAGGAGCTGATAACCTCTAGGAGTAGGATAACCTCTAGGAGCTGATAACCTCTAGGAGTAGGATAACCTCTAGGAGTAGGATAACCTATAGGAGCTGGATAACCTCTAGGAGTAGGATAACCTCTAGGAGCTGGATAACCTATAGGAGCTGGATAACCTCTAGGAGCAGGATAACCTCTAGGAGCTGATAACCTCTAGGAGCAGGATAACCTCTAGGAGCAGGATAACCTCTAGGAGCTGATAACCTCTAGGAGCAGGATAACCTCTAGGAGCTGATAACCTCTAGGAGCAGGATAACCTCTAGGAGTAGAATAACCTCTCGGAGCTGGATAACCTCTAGGAGCAGGATAACCTCTAGGAGCTGATAACCTCTAGGAGCAGGATAACCTCTAGGAGCTGATAACCTCTAGGAGCTGGATAACCTCTAGGAGTAGGATAACCTCTCGGAGCTGGATAACCTCTAGGAGTAGGATAACCTCGAGGAGCTGGATAACCTCTAGGAGCTGATAACCTCTAGGAGTAGGATAACCTCTAGGAGCTGATAACCTCTAGGAGTAGGATAACCTCTAGGAGTAGGATAACCTCTAGGAGCTGATAACCTCTAGGAGCTGATAACCTCTAGGAGTAGGATAACCTCTAGGAGTAGGATAACCTCTAGAAGTAGGATAACCTTGAGCAGGATAACCTCTAGGAGCTGATAACCTCTAGGAGCTGATAACCTCTAGGAGCTGGATAACCTCTAGGAGCTGATAACCTCTAGGAGTAGGATAACCTCTAGGAGCTGGATAACCTCTAGGAGCTGGATAACTTCTAGGAGCTGGATAACCTCTAGGAGCTGGATAACCTCTAGGAGTAGGATAACCTCTGGGAGATGGATAACCTCTGGGAGCTGGATAACCTCTGGGAGCTGGATAACCTCTGGGAGCTGGATAACCTCTAGGAGCTGGATAACTTCTAGGAGCTGGATAACCTATAGGAGCTGGATAATAATAGGTTGAATATAAAGATGACATAGCGTTCCCCCCAAAGTGAAGCCAAAACACCGTGATCGCCCCCTGGTGGCTGGCTGCAGTATTGTGATAAACCCCAAACATTTTTCCCATTGATGGTTTCTAGTGCTTGGGAATCGTACGTCGAGTAGGAACGTGCAGATGAGATGTAACTTCCCATAACCGTGGCTAACAGTTTCAAACATAGACATGTACATAAAGGTGATGGTTCATACAGTCACTGACTTTGTCGCTAACTAGCTTAGCAACGTTTCCACTGACAGTAAGGTTGTGTGTGTTCATATCAGTGTCAGCAGGCAATGACTCGTGATTTCACTAATCACGAGTCTGTCACGACCGGGTGTGGTGGGACAGAGACTCAGGTGCAGAGGAAACAAAACAGGAGGCACGTTAGAGGAAAAATCTAAAAGTATTTACTCATCAAAGTAGAAAAAAAACACAAGGGAAACGAAACGTCTTCCAGGTTTGAAGGCGACGCACACACATGGGTATACAAAGACAATCTGGCAGGGGACAAGGGGAAGCAGGGGAGTATATATATATATATATATATATATATATATATATATATATGAGAGGGGAAACACAGGTGTAGGGCATAAACAATCAGGACACACATGGGAGGCATGGGAGTGGCTGAGGGCATGTGAAGGGAATTAAACAATCAGGAGACACACATGGGAGTGGCTGAGAGCATGTGAAGGGAATTAAACAATCAGGAGACACACATACAATGCGGGGAGGCAGCGGGGACAGAGGACGGCTGCAGGGAGGCAGCGGGGACAGAGGACGGCTGCAGGGAGGCAGCGGGGACAGAGGACGGCTGCAGGGAGGCAGCGGGGACAGGGGACGGCTGCAGGGAGGCAGCGGGGACAGGGGACGGCTGCGGGGAGGCAGCGGGGACAGAGGACAGCTGCGGGAAGGCAGCGGGGACATGGGACGGCTGTGAGGTGGCAGCGGGGACATGGGACGGCTGCGAGGCGGCAGCGGGGACATGGGACGGCTGCGAGGCGGCAGCGTGGACATCGGATGGCTGCGAGGCGGCAGTGGGCAATGGCTGCGAGGCGGCAGCGGGGACGGGGACATGGGACGACTGTGAGGCGGCAGCGGGGACATGGGACGGCTGCGAGGCGGCAGACGGCTGCTGGGAGGCAGCGGGGACATGGGACGGCTGCAGGGAGGCAGCGGGGACAGAGGACGGCTGCAGGGAGGCAGCGGGGACAGAGGACGGCTGCAGGGAGGCAGCGGGGACAGGGGACGGCTGCGGGGAGGCAGCGGGGACAGAGGACGGCTGCGGGGAGGCAGCGGGGACATGGGACGGCTGCGGGGAGGCAGCGGGGACATGGGACGGCTGCGAGGCGGCAGCGGGGACATGGGACGGCTGCGAGGCGGCAGCGGGGACATCGGATGGCTGCGAGGCGGCAGTGGGGAATGGCTGCGAGGCGGCAGCGGGGACGGGGACATGGGACGACTGTGAGGCGGCAGCGGGGACATGGGACGGCTGCGAGGCGGCAGACGGCTGCTGGGAGGCAGCGGGGACATGGGACGGCTGCGAGGCGGCAGACGGCTGCTGGGAGGCAGCGGGGACATGGGATGGCTGCGAGGCGGCAGCGGGGACAGGGAACGGCTCGGGGGAATTAGACTCGGGGGAACTAGACTCTGGGGTGCCGGGCTCGGGGGAACTAGACTCAGGAACTAAACACCAGACGAGGTTTGCAAAAAAACGAGCGGAACACTTCCTCCGCTGAGTTAGGCATGCTCTTCCTCTGCTGAGTCGGTAATGGCCAGATTGTATTGTCACGACCAGGTGCGGTGGACAGAGAAAATCTAAAAGTATTTACTCGTCAAAGTAGAAAAAAACCCAAGGGAAACAAAACGTCTTCTGGAAACAGATACTACTAAGGTTTGAAGACGACGCACACACACAGGTATACAAAGACAATCTGGCAGGGGACAAGGGGAAGCAGAGGAGTGTGTGTATGTATATATATATGAGAGGGGAAACACAGGTGTAGGGCATAAACAATCAGGACACACACGGGAGGCAGGGGAGTGGCTGAGGGCATGTGAAGGGAATTAAACAATCAGGAGACACACATGGGAGTGGCTGAGAGCAGGTGAAGGGAATTAAACAATCAGGAGACACACATGGGAGTGGCTGAGAGCAGGTGAAGGGAATTAAACAATCAGGAGACACACATACAGCTAACAGGGTGTTACAGAGTCATGGCCTGGGCTCGTGCAATTGTACCAGCGGGATCTCCAGACTCTGGCTCCAAATTACGTCAAAAGCTCGAGATGGCAGCGCCCATATCCAGATTATTTTTGGCTTCACCTTTGCACAGGAGGAGGAAGTCTATCTACAGTTTCTTGACTCATTGGACTAATCTTTACCGATGTTGACATGTTCCCAGATCTCAGCAATTAGGTTGGTTATTACAATATTCACATTACTAATAGAAATGACACACAAAACAACAAGAATAAAAAATAAATCTTTCGGTATATCCTTTAATAGACATAGCCATAAAGTTAAACACAGCAGCACCAAGCCACAGGCTCATGTTCGAGGCAGAATCTGGAGGGTAAACGGATGTTGTAGCACTGACAAAGTAATACTAATAGGCAGAGTAATCTGATTATCGTGTAAGCCTTGCTGGGTTTTGAGCGCACAGCACAGTTGGTGCACTTGTGGTGGCGGTACAAGGTGCATCAGCAGCTGGATATTTCCTTGCTCTTGTGCAACACGCACATACAGAAACGTGATGGGGAATTCCAGCTTCACACCACTTTGGTTTTATTTTCAAGGTTTGGTTGATCATTGCTCGTCATCCAGCCAATCCATTCTTCGACAACACGCGGAGGGCCTCGGCAAAAAGTTAAGCAAGGTAGTTCCTCCTGGGGATCCCAAAATATTCTCAAGCCATATGGGATATGCAATTCCTCCAGCATGTTCCGGGGCAGCCTCGGGGTCTCCTCCCAGGAGGACGTGAACACCTCCAGAGAAAGACTTCCAGGACGCATCCTAATCAGATTCCAAAGCCATTTCAACTGTTTTATGAAGTGAAGGAACGGAAGTTAAACTCCTAGGTCTATTGTTTTATAATTTGGTATATATTTACTTAATAATGATCATATTTATTATCTTAAATGTCTCTTTATTTATATATATATATATATATATAGGGGGTACCAGGTGCTCTGTCAGGAGCATGGTACCAGGTGCTCTCAGGGACATGGTACCAGGTGCTCTCAGGAGCATGGGTACCAGGTGCTCTGTCAGCCCAAGTGAACGGTCCTTCCAGTTACCAATGGTCCAGGAGAAGAGCAAAACAGGCCAGAGAGCCTGTTTGCAAACAGGCCAGAGAACCACCAGTGCGATGGACTTGGAGGTCCTGTCGCTTCACACTCGGCTGCAAACCACCCCTGTACGTGGAGGTCACAGGTCAATGAAGCCAGAATGATTTGCAAAATGCAGTGAGGGCTATGCCTGGAGATTCTGTCCATAAAACAACAACATCCTGGCACAGCCCTGTGGCTTTTGGAAATGTTGTTTACACCTTGCTAATAGCTGAGATCTGAGACACAAAAACACAAATCTTCTCCATCCAGTAAATAACGACATAATGGACGACAGAAGATGATGATGCTACAGGAGGGATTAGAGACGTGTTTATGGATGCTTTCATAATCTGATAACTTGTCACAATAGAATTCATTGCCGTGAATCCAGCTGATCGCAGCCTGCATTCTCCATGATTTTAAATTACATTAATTTCAATAAACTACACTCATGATTAATGATTGCACACCCCAGTAGTATAATACATTCCATAGACTTCATGGCAATGAATGGTAATGATGGAGGTGAGAAAATAAGAAATAAACAGCTTCAAGGTGGATTTATTCAGAGAGGCAGGTTTAGTGATACAGAGAAATTCATGTGAACAGAGATATTAAAGAGACAGTACCTGTGTAGCATCAAGTTTTCTTTTTTTCTCCCACAGCACGAATGAACATCACCTGCATTACATTATCATCATAATGATCAAAACATCATAACTGTGGCTGTCAAACACATTGAATCACTGTTTCTGCAGTAATACAGTAGACTACATACAAGCGACACCACATTGGAGGCACATTGAAAAGACACAGACTTGTTTGTCTGTGATAGCAAAAGGGAGAAGTATAGTATATAGAAGTGTGTGTAATATTTCTTAGTGTGTGTAGTTTATATGTCATATAATAAACATTATGTTCATATAATGTATTTATTTGCATTCAGTGTGTGTTGCGTCAAAACAAGTTTGAGCACGCTGAAGCAAGGAGCATCTGGGAACTCCAGGACTGAAGGTGGCAGAACCCAAACGAACCCAAACAAAGTGGAACCCAAGATACAATCCATGTTTCTGGAGGGACCAAATTCACCAGCGCACACCTCATGGGTATAAATGTTTGGTGTTAGCCTAGCCGCCCTCTTTGCTCTTCTCCACAACGCAGCTGGTGTTCAACCACAGACGCAACTGGTATGGATTCTATTCATTTCAGATATTGTTTGAGGCAATCGTTTGTTTGCATTTTCAGTTGATTTTGATCTTTGAATTTGATTTGCCTGTGCAATTGCTTTGTTTGGTAAAACATGTATAGTTTAATGATGTTAAATTATTATTGTCTAAAGCCATTCTAATGTAGAATTTAACCTACTCCTTTTGTTTGTGTTCAAGGTTATCAACCTATTCCGATTCCGATTCCTATTCCTACTGTTTCAACAACCAAATCCATCTCAAAAGGAAAATAAAAACACTGGAACGGAACCGAGTTGTCCCTTTGACTGTTTGGGTTGGACAAGCCGTTTTCAAGTTTGGGCTGAGCTGAAATGAACTTTAACACCAGGATAACTTGATAACCAGCTCCTATCCAGCGTGGCGGTGAAGACCCCGGGATTAAAGGCCTGAGGAAGGGGAAGCTGTCATCGCAAAGGGAGAATTGACTGGGAAACAATGGCGAAGGAAGCTCTTGGGAAGACGGTGAAACAGCTGAAGCAAGAGCGGACCTTGGCAAGAACTGCCTGCACCAAGCAGGCCAACTACCTGAGCAGAACGTCAGAAAACCTGACTAGGACCGAACTACAAGAGGAGTTCAAGAAGCTCATGTCACTGGCAAGGAACGTCGGGGAAACAAATGATGGCTACAGGGCTGGCCTACTGGCTGACCTCGAAGCTCAGACCGATAAGGGTGAAGAAGTAAAGCTCAACGGAGACCTGCAGGCAGACCTCGACAAAGCAATGGAGGAGTGTGATGAAACATGGGATAAAGTCCGAAGCACAGTCCAGGACAACCTCTGGCTCAGATATGGAGAAAGTGAGGTCGGAGCGGCAATAAATGATGCAGGCACAGCCGGTGGAGAACTTGAGGGGATACCTGTTTCCGCCGTGAATATAGATGGCTATGAGCTAAGGTGGGACAGTGTGAAGAAGCAAATCCAAGGTGCAGCTACAAGCCTAGCAGAGTGGGAGATGTGGATTCCAGCGTCACAGAAGGCAAGTCTGGAGGACAGAGTGAAGGAGCTGAAAGCTCTAAGCATCAGCCTTGAAGCAAGGAGAGCAGAATTCCTCACAGCACAAAGAATGGAAGAAGAGGAAAGAAGACGAAGAGCACCACCACTGCCTGTGCCAGCTCAACAATCAGTAGTGAAAATAAGACCAACCAGCCTACCCACGTTCGACAGATGTAAAAGGAATTTCCATCGATGGAGAAAGGACTGGGAGAACCTGCAAAGGCAGGGGGAACCGACCGGCTCAGCAGAGGCAAAGAAGTTCCAACTCCTGGACAGCGTCGAGGAGAGAATTTGCAGAGAACTGCGCCTGTCAACATACAACACTGCGGAAGAGATGTTTAGAGTGCTGGAAATCAGGTTTGGGAACAAGTCTACAATTGCCCTGGAGATAATTGAAGATCTGGAGAAATTTCCTGTATTAAGAGCAAACCAGCCGAGAAAAGTCATGGACATGATTCAAACCATTGAGAAGGCCCTGAGCGACCTCACAGAGCTCGGAAACACTGGAGCTGTAAAGAATCCTCTGGTGGTCAGATTCATAGAGGGCAAGCTGCCCGACAACCTGAAGAGAGACTGGCTCGTATTCATGGTCAACCCAAGAAATGGCGTGACACCAGACACTCACTTCGACAGGCTTCTTGCGTTCCTGAAAACCCAAGAGGAAGTTCTTGAGAGACTGGAGCAGTTTGGCGTAAGTGAAAAGCCTGAAAGAAAACCTACTTACCTGGACAGGAAGTATGCCTCCACACGATCCACAAGGAGAGGAGGATGCATTGTCTGTGGAGATGAAAAGCATCGGGAGAAGATTTTCTTTTGCAAACGGTTTAAAGAACTGAAGCCCGGCGAGAAGCTGAATGCTGTAGAAAAGTTGGGAGCATGCAAGAGATGCTTAGTCTGTCACGGAGAAGATGAGTACTGTAAAGACACTTACCTGTGCAAGAACAGAGACTGAAAAAAAGGGAACTCGTCAGACCACCACTTCTTTCTTTGCTCAAGAGGAGACTTCAAGATGAAGGAATCTGATGGAGGAAAATCCACCTGGAGAAAGCAACCACTCACGGAGGAGCAAAGAAAGTTGATGTCTGAACTCACCCCAGAAATGGCAGAAAGGTTCAAGAAAGCGTTCACCAACACCACTGCAAGAACCAGCTGCGTGGAGAAGGATCAACGTAGAGTGGTGCCGTCAAGGGCACCCGAGCTACCAGTCATTATAATGCTGTTAGAGGTAACTGCCAATGCAGGACAGAAAATTGGAACTCTCATTGACTTGGCATCAGACACCAACTACGTCACCCACAGAGCTGCCAGGAGATTGAATCAGCAAAGTGAAAACATCACGCTTGCCGTCCATGGGGTCGGAGGAATGGCCATGAAGGTCAAGACCAAAAGATACTCACTCAGAGTGAGAGTCAAGACACCCACCGGCACGGAGAGAGCCCATGAGCTTATCTGCTATGGCTTGGATGAAATCGCCAAAGTGCACAGAGTAATCGAACCAGAACAACTCAAGACATTCTTCCCAGAAACCAACCTGGAAGACCTCAAAAGACCAAAACACATTGAGCTGCTCATCAGTCACCGGGAGGGAAGACTTGCTCCACAAAGAGTGAAAGTGATTGGGGACCTTGTCCTTTGGGAAAGCCCATTAGGAAAGACAGTTGGAGGAGCACATCCGGATCTCTTTGAAGATGTGGATACGACTGCGCATAAATCTAAAACACACTTTGCACGATCCATGAGAACCTCAGCAGTGAGGTATCAAGAAATCACTGATGGACTGGAGTTCAAAGTTGAAACCAAAACCACAGTTGCTGACAAAGAGTTCTTGGACTGGTGGAAATGGGACAGCATAGGAGCAGCCTGCGAGCCAAAGTGTGGGGGATGCCGGTGCGGCAATTGTCAACCAGGAGGCAAGGAAATTACTCTGAATGAAGAAAGAGAGCTGGAGATCATAAGGAAAGGCCTAACGTACATCAAGGCAGATGAACACAGTGATGGACCTCACTGGGACACAAAGTACCCCTGGATTCAAGATCCAAGTTCCCTTCCCAACAACAGGAGTGGAGTGGAAGCCACTTTCTTGCGAACAGAAAAACAACTCCAAAATGAGCCAGGATGGAGAGTGGCATACACAGCTCAAGTCCATGAGATGGTGGAAAGAAGAGCAGCAAAGAAACTCACCAAAGACATCACAGCAAGCTGGAAAGGACCAGTATGGTATGTCAGCCACTTGGTGGCGCCAAATCCGTGCTCGCTTACAACACCCGTGCGACTGGTGTGGAACAGCAGCCAAAGGTTTAAAGGGCTCTGCATGAATGACCTTCTGCTGAAAGGGCCTGATGTCCTCAATCCCATCCGAGCTGTACTACTCAGGTTCAGACGAGGTGTCCATGCTGCTCTTGGCGACATCAAGAAGATGTACAATTCTGTGTGGTTAGAAGACCTGGAGATGCACCTCCACAGATTTCTCTGGAGAGACACTGAGGAGGGAGAGATCGAAGAGTATGCCATCACCAGAGTCAATATTGGCGATCAACCAGCAGGGTGCATCGCACAGCTGGCCATGAGAGACAGCAAAGCTGCTCATGTTTGCTCACCTGGAGGAGGAACGTAGGATCCTGGAAGAGGATGCTTATGTCGACGATGTCCTAACTTCCCATAATGACCTGCTAAAGTTGGACCAGAACGCCAAGAGAGTTGAAGAAATCCTGAAGGCAGGCGGTTCTTCCTCAAGCCCTGGATCCGGTCAGGCCAAAGTGGGAGGCAGGAGGGTGTGCCAGGAGAAGAAGGAGCAGGAGCAAACAGAATATTCATCCTTCCAAACCAGATGGGGGAAGGAGACAACAAAGCCCTTGGAATTGGATACCTCGTGGAAGAGGATACACTTTACCTCAGGACCTCAGTCAACTTCTCAAAGAGAAAAAGAAAAATGAGTCGGCCAAAACCTCCTTAGTGAAGAGGTGAGGGAAAAAACTCCAAACCCACTGACAAGAAGACAACTGCTAAGCCAAGTAGCTAGTCTGTATGACCCAATAGGCCTTGTCACACCGGCCAAACAGAAGGGTGCGATTCTTGTCAGAAAGGCATTTCAGGAAGCTGGAGGCAAAGCTCTGACCAGAGGCACCTGGGACAAACCTCTGACCGAAAAGTTGAGGGAGGAAGCCATCCTGCTGTTTGAGGAATACACCCGCCTTAGCCAAATCATCTTCCACAGAAGCCTCACACCAGTCGATTGGATTGGAAAGCCTTGGGGAGTAACATTCTCTGATGGAAGTGACAAGAGCTATGGAGCTGTGGTGTACTTCAGATGGGAAACTCGGCAAGGCATCTAAGTCAGACTCACTGAATCCAAAGCAAAGCTCACACCACTGGACCAAAAAGGAGAACCAGTGAAAGCTGAAACCTGTGGCGCAGTCTTTGCAGCACGACTCAGGAAATACATTGAAAAACACAGCCGAATGGAAATCGAACGATGGCTCCACCTGCTGGACAGTCGGACTGTGCTAGGAGCAATCCAAAGAGACAGCTATGATATCCATCCAAACCTTCTTTGCGAACAGAGTTGGAGAGATTCAGAAATCCACCTCTGTCGAAGACTGGTGGTGGATCCCAGGAGACCTGAACATTGCTGACCTTGTAACAAGAGGTGCAAGACCAGAAGACCTTAAAGAGGATTCTGTGGCAGAATGGACCAGGATTTCTGAAGGACCCGGTGGAAGAGTGGCCAAAAAGGTCAGTCAAAGAAGTCGCTGCATTTGCCAAAGAGGGCATAGACCGGCTCCAAAGAAAGTCTTTCACAGCAGCACTGACCAGAGCACAGGGGAAAAAACAGTGATGTCCCATCTGCTACTGAAATGCCTCCAAAGTCTCCAATTTTGTTCCTGGCGGCTCAAGAAGGTGTAACCTTTCCAGAGACCACACTGAACAGACTTGTCGTGTACAAGGAGGAAGACACTGGACTTTTACTCTGTGGAGGAAGATTCCAAATCTTTAATGAGGACAAATATGCAGTACCAATTGTACCATATGATTCATGGGTATCCACTCTCCTCGCTAAAGAAGCCCACAATGCAAACCATGAAGAAATAGCAGGCACACTACTCCGAATGCGAAGCAGAGCCTGGGTGATAAAGGGCCGGAAGCTGGCTCAGAAGATTGTTGACAGCTGTGTGGCATGCAGAAAAGCTCGGGCAAGGAAATGCCAGCAGATCATGAGTGACCTTCCACTGGAGCGGATAACACCAGCCAAGCCATTTGAGTACACAACGTTGGACTTATTTGGACCTTATGAAGTCAAGGATGAGGTGAGAAAGAAAGTCAGGCTCAAGGTGTGGGGAATTGTCTTCTGCTGCATGGCATCGGGAGCTATGCGCACAGATGTTGTCAGTGACCAGTCAACTGAAGGCTTCCTATTGGCACACCAGAGATTCACAGCGCTGAGAGGGCATCTGAAGAAACTGTGGTCAGAGTTGGGAAATCCACCCAGCAGACTCTCCTCACCGGAATGGAGCTGCGGAAGCAGCTGTTCGTGCTGTGAAGCGGGCCTTGCGAAACCTGGGAGGAGAAGGAGTTTTCACATGGAGTGAGTTTCAAACATTCTTGTTCATGGCTGCCAATCTTGCCAATGAAAGACCCATCGATGCCAGGGTGCAGAGCCGGGAAGACTGCATAGACTACATCAGCCCAAATTCCCTTCTGCTTGGACGGACTGGATCCAGATGAGATCCTGGAAGCTTTGACTTTAAAAGCTACCCCTACAAAAGATTGAGCGCTATCCAAACGGAGGTCGACCGATTCTGGAGAAAATGGAGTCAGTTAGCTGGGCCCAACCTATTTGTGAGGAGCAAGTGGCACACAATGCAAACGAATGTGGCAGTTGGAGATGTTGTCTGGCTGGCGGACCAAAATGCCCTGAGGGGTCAATATAGGCTCGCCAGAGTGACCAATGTCAACGCTGACAAGAAGGGCATCGTCAGAGATGTGCATGTCAGATCCTTTCCAAGTTACCCCGTCCCATCTATGAAGTCTGCTCAAAAGCAGAAGACAAAGAGACTCTCAACCAAAATCTCAGCTACCGTTCTTCACAGGGATGTCCGACGTATCATCGTCCTACTTCCAATTGAAGAGCAAAACTGATATAACCAAATGACAACTTAAACCAAACCTGCCCAACACTAAGATGCTGTGGCCTCCTTGGGTTCAAGAACTAGGAGGTCAAGTGGGAGGTGTTGCGTCAAAACAAGTTTGAGCACGCTGAAGCAAGGAGCATCTGGGAACTCCAGGCCTCAAGGGGGCAGAACCCAAACGAACCCAAACAAAGTGGAACCCAAGATACAATCCATGTTTCTGGAGGGACCAAATTCACCAGCGCACACCTCATGGGTATAAATGTTTGGTGTTAGCCTAGCCGCCCTCTTTGCTCTTCTGCACAACGCAGCTGGTGTTCAACCACAGACGCAACTGGTATGGATTCTATTCATTTCAGATATTGTTTGAGGCAATCGTTTGTTTGCATTTTCAGTTAATTTTGATCTTTGAATTTGATTTGCCTGTGCAATTGCTTTGTTTGGTAAAACATGTATAGTTTAATGATGTTAAATTATTATTGTCTAAAGCCATTCTAATGTAGAATTTAACCTACTCCTTTTGTTTGTGTTCAAGGTTATCAACCTATTCCGATTCCTATTCGTACTGTTTCAACAACCAAATCCATCTCGAAAGGAAAATGAAAACACTGGAACGGAACCGAGTTGTCCCTTTGACTGTTTGGGTTGGACAAGCCGTTCAAGTTTGGGCTGAGCTGAAATGAACTTTAACACCAGGATAACTTGACAGTGTGCATCTTATCAAACCTTTCCTTTGAAGAAGTTAGGACTGGCCAACATTTCCTCACTGTTTCTGTCTCATTATGTACAAGCACAAGCACACACACTTCAACACCCACAGCCATTTGGAGGGGAGATGCTACACGGAGAAAGTTAGAAGGCCAGGAGGTAATCTAGACCATCTCCACTGAGCTTCACACCACAGTGCGCTCACAGACACAGACAGCTGAGCCGTGTGCGTCCACCAAGAACCGACGCGTCATTAAATGTGTCAACCCTCCAGTTATACATCACACTGTTTTATAAGGATTCAAAAGGTAACTGGGTAAACCACACGAGTCCAAACAGAAGCTGATTGATATGTAGTGTGAGGGAAAGAAGTGGAAACCGCTCTAGAACGGGTTTGCAAAGGATTATATGGATATTTTGATACTTCTGTAAAACTGGCTCCATGTAACTGTGGGAAAGCAAATAGTGATGTCCACCATCCAGGGAAGAAGCAAACTAGACATAGAGAACAAAATCTAGACATGAATATGGGGACCTTCAGTCTTTTACTGTCGGAGACATTCTGGATCGTAAATATTCAAAGAAAGACGACCTAGACAGCTATAAAAAGACAGCTATATTTACCAGAGAAGGATCTGACACAAATCACTGAATATAAAAGTGTTGCCGTCCCTAACTGATCCAGGACCTGGTATTCACAGTATAGCACATTCTAGGATTCTCAAGGGAAGTAGGACATAAATGACAATACAACTTTAAAAAACTTGGTTCAGTCCACTAACTATCCCAAACACACATACAGCAGCTACAGCTGTGGCTTGTTGACGGAGGCTTGGCCTTCAGATACGACCTCTACGTCTTTCACTTAGATATCTTGGTTATATGAATGGCTCATTCTTACCGCAAAAAAAAAGGTCACTTTTATCTTTTGGCCTTTTCCTTAATGGATGGCGTTTGCTGTAATTGTAAAAAAAAAGAAAAGAAGAAAAATAAAATCTTGTTTTATATCTTACGTTTTTGAATGTATGTACTTGTATTATTGTTTCTTACTGTAACGCCCTTTGTTTTGAAAGGGCCGATATAAATAAGGGGAGGATTCTGGAGCAGAAGGGAGAGGACGAGATGATGAGCGTTCAAAAGACAGTGAGGGTGAAAGCAGCAGGAGGAGGAAAAGCAGAGAGGTGGAGGCGGAGAGAAAGGTGGACGAGCTGAAAGGAGAGGAGGAGGAGGAGGAGGAGGAGGAGGAGAGTGACATGGAGATGAGGATGAAAACAGGATCCCTGTTATTCTATCCTCGACACTGGAAGTCAGGTAGCATGAAGAAAGCAGCAGATACGCCTCATAAAACACAACATATGACCGCAGTGTGTTTTCAGGCTTCTTGTATACTACAGGTTAGCATTACGTTACTGTTGTGTCCATCCCTTCACGAGTCTACATCTCTGTAGAGTAGTGTCCAGAAAGCCTCCGTATTACCTTTCAGATTCATCATGAAGCTGTTTTAAGATTATTTTATTTTGTCTAAGTACTGGGGGCCCTGAAAATATAGGACACATGCGTATAAAACAGTTGCAATCCCGAAATTTCTGTTCAACCCTTTGAATTAAAGCTGAACGTCTGCACTTCAGTCGCATCCTAATGAGCCAATAGCCCAATAGCCCACTGTCCCTGGACGAGGAAGTCAAACAGTTACGCCAGTTACAGATTCAGAGCCTCCACGCGTGGCGACTAGCAGCTAACGGTGCTAACGGTGCTTTAGCCGTGCTCACGCTGCACGGCTAAAGGTTTCCACGGCCAGAACTCACTTTGTTAGCGGAGCACAGAGAGGCTTCTGGGATGCTTCAGAACACCCCCCTCAAAACGTGTCCTCGGGTACCCAGTTTAGTTTGGATTCCAAGCGGGGAACAGCCGAATAAAGAGAGGAGATCATCACACATTCCTTCTTCCCTCTAGATCTTTATAGAGATGATTGTGGTTTCATCACTTATTAATGATCTGCTGGAGAACCACGGATAATGTCTGTTCATTCCACTCATTCCTCTTCCTTGTCAAAACCCCAAAGCCTACATTACCCACAATGCAACACGGCTGCTGTCAGATTGCGCTCAGATGCAGGTGTGTGAGGTTCATGCAGCCTGCAGGTCTGCTGGATCACTCGTTTCTAACCGATGCGCTCTAGAGACGTCCCTTGAGGGCCGTTATCAGACCGGGGTCCAGCAGAACCGGCCCGGTGTCGTGTGTCTGTGTCCCTGCAATGTGCCGCCATTGAAATCATAAAACAATGTAGATGTACATTTATTTTGAGAATATTTCATCTATCACAGAGTTGGGCCCAGTTCACAACGCTATCAATCACTTCATGAATCCTTCTGAAAGGACCGGGCGGCGTCAGCGATCCCTCCAGGCTCTGAGGCTCCCTGTGGAGTCCAGACCTGATCCCTGTGGAGTCCAGACCTGATCCCTGTGGAGTCCAGACCTGATCCCTGTGGACTCCAGACCTGATCCCTGTGGAGTCTAGACCTGATCCCTGTGGAGTCCAGACCTGATCCCTGTGGAGTCTAGACCTGATCCCTGTGGAGTCTAGACCTGATCCCTGTGGAGTCTAGACCTGATCCCTGTGGAGTCCAGACCTGATCCCTGTGGAGTCTAGACCTGATCCCTGTGGAGTCCAGACCTGATCCCTGTGGAGTCCAGACCTGATCCCTGTGGAGTCTAGACCTGATCCCTGTGGAGTCCAGACCTGATCCCTGTGGAGTCTAGACCTGATCCCTGTGGAGTCCAGACCTGATCCCTGTGGAGTCTAGACCTGATCCCTGTGGAGTCTAGACCTGATCCCTGTGGAGTCCAGACCTGATCCCTGTGGAGTCTAGACCTGATCCCTGTGGAGTCCAGACCTGATCCCTGTGGAGTCTAGACCTGATCCCTGTGGAGTCTAGACCTGATCCCTGTGGAGTCCAGACCTGATGCCTGTGGAGTCTAGACCTGATCCCTGTGGAGTCTAGACCTGATCCCTGTGGAGTCTAGACCTGATCCCTGTGGAGTCTAGACCTGATCCCTGTGGAGTCTAGACCTGATCCCTGTGGAGTCCAGACCTGATCCCTGTGGAGTCCAGACCTGATCCCTGTGGAGTCTAGACCTGATCCCTGTGGAGTCCAGACCTGATCCCTGTGGAGTCCAGACCTGATCCCTGTGGAGTCCAGACCTGATCCCTGTGGAGTCCAGACCTGATCCCAATGTGTGTTTTACATGCAATATAGAACACAGTATAGTATATTATGTGTGTTTTACATGATATATAATACACAGTATAGTATATTATGTGTGTTTTACATGATATATAATACACAGTATAGTATATTATGTGTGTTTTACATGATATATAATACACAGTATAGTATATTATGTGTGTTTTACATGATATATAGTACACAGTATAGTATATTACGTGGTAGTGTTTACATGCTATATAATACACAGTATAGTATATTATGTGTGTTTTACATGCTATACAGTACACAGTATAGTATATTATGTGGTAGTGTTTACATGCTATATAATACACAGTATAGTATATTATGTATGTTTTACATGCTATACAGTACACAGTATAGTATATTACGTGGTAGTGTTTTACATGATATATAGTACACAGTATAGTATATTATGTGTGTTTTACATGCTATACAGTACACAGTATAGTATATTATGTGGTAGTGTACGGCTGGGTAAATGACACTTGGGTTATACTGGACGAGTTTTCATAGTTTATAAACAGATGTTTTTCATATAGTTTTGTGTAAACTTCCCTTCATCAAGATGAATCTGTTGTGGATTCTCCGTCACCGTGGAGATGAGAGGAAGTTCAAGCTAACGGGGAGTTATTGGTTTACAATCGGTCATTTTGAGGGTGAAGTATTGCTTTCATATCTTTTTTAATCTGGCGAGAAGGTGGCCCCTGGCATTTTCAGTTACGTCAGATTAAAGTCAATCTAATTTCCTGAATTGATTGAATTAAGAATGAACTGAGCCCAACTTTCATACACAGTGTAAGACGTTCCAGGAGACAGAAGGCTGCGTACAGAGAGCCGTGCACAGTGCTGTTTGCCTAGTTCTGACCTAGCACTGATCCTCTTCTATGAGTCTTTATATTAATAATTTACCAACCAGCATTGTGTGAAGAGCACCTCAATGTACAGCTGCTAGTCGGATTAGGGGTGTCACGATACACTGGTTTCTCTAGGGGTGGAAGACAATATGGATACACTTGACTAAGGCAATATTATGTTTTTATTGATTTTTAAAGTTTACGTGCAGAGATTCATGCTGTCACAGGGACTGTGATGAATACAACTTCAGATCCCACTGCACAGAAAACATCTCAAGCATACGGTGTTCTTTATACTACGTCTCTTCAAATTAGATTAGATATATTAGTCATAAATCACCTACATAGATGTCATTATACTGAATGTGTGATGATATGTATTGTCCTACTTTTCACCATCACAGTATGTACAAGTGTCTCAATGTCATTTAGTCAGAGTGGACAGTAAACTAGTAACTTTTTAAAGCTTTTAAAAACACTGATCCCTCCCCACACACACACACACACACACACACACACACACACACACACACACACACACACACACACACACACACACACACACACACACAGCTCTGGTGTCTATGTCAGCCACATAAATAACGTCGTGAGAGGGTTAAACGTTGAGGGAGTAGTTTGGATTCCATAAACAGGAGCGTGTGGTATCAGATCCACGTTATCTCTGAAACTAGTTATAGGAGAACATGAGAAGAGCTTTTCTTCCTCATTACTGGCGCTGTAAGAAGATATTCATTCAGTTTTGTTTCGCTATATTATGTTTTGTGATACTGTATCGATTCTCAAAAACTGTGTATTATGTAGTATTAACTATTGAGTTTAGATGTAAAGATGATCAGTCAGTACTTTAGTAGTACTATGACGTGGATGTTACAGGAACTGTGATTAATGCAATCGCAAATCCCTCGAGGCTATTTATGCATAGTTGTGTGTTTTTATAGTAGGACAGTTTTCCTAAAAATAGATTATTACAGTATTGCTATATATTGAATAGTAACCACGGGGTCATGATACGTCTCCACGCTGCCAATTCAATTATATTTGTAAAGCCCAATATCACAAATCAAAAATGATGTGCAGCGTATGACACACACACACACACACACACACACACACACAGTACTGCATCCAGTGTGCATTACATTAGTTTAGTGTATCGAAAACAAGTTTTGGTGTGTTTTGTAGATTCATAAATAAATCAAATCATGTCAATACTGTATTCTTTTTACTGAGAAGCAAAGCCACAGTTACACACACACACACACACACACACACACACACACACACACACACACACACACACACACACACGTACAGTGCAAACTACTGCTCTGTTCTATCTATCTTATGCATCTTTACATGCAGCTGTTTGTTCTGCCTTTGCACAAAAGAGCAAAAATTACTGGCAAGTATTAATTTAAATAATAATGTAATGTTGTACTGTTACTTACAGTATTGTTATTATTGTGATATCTTGTGCCACAATAACGGCCGAGTGGAAACTTGATATGGTGACACCCCTAACTCAGATGAAGTAAAGTGAGACTAGGCCAGACCTTTATCCTGTAGACTCGCATAGCCAACACGTCTGGTCCACAGTGCTGAGCCAGAAAGACCATTAATCAGATCTTGCATTGGAAACATATCAAAAAAGGCAGTTTAGAGCATGCCGTACATTTTCCTTTGTGTGCTGGAAGAGCGGCATGATGGTCACAAAGAGCCACCGTGTGCACCAGACAGCCGGCCATGCGAGAGTACGTCTCCGGCCAGAGGAGGAGGTCAACCCCTGGGGAGCAGACGGGAGGAAGGAGGGTCTACTGGAGTCCTGCAGAGAGCTGGCCCGAGGCCTCCTGGGCATGTTGAAGCAGACGCTGCATGGCGGTCAGCAGGAGTGAGATCCACCTCTTTCTGTTGTTGCTGGGTTGCAGAAGTGAAGATGGAAGAAAGCTGCAGTGCATGGTCAGCCTGACGTCCATCGACGGACTGTTCTCTCTCTCTCTTTCCCTCAACGTCTCTCTCTCTCTCTCCTCAGGGTAAGCGGAAGTGCAGGCTTGTGATTGGCTGGTGTGAGAGTGTTGAGATTGCAGATGGAGAGACAGGAGGCGGAGGAGTCTTGGTGTGATGGAGGTGTACGATCCAAACTGTTTACGACTACACTCTCGGTCCATAATGACTGAGGATCTGGTCACAGTTTCACAAGCGACTGGCCATTCTTATCTACTGGTGTAACGCCAATCAAGGATGGCTGCAGCGGAGGAAATGTAGAACTACCGAAACCTGAGTCCTACCTTCCACATCACAGGATGTCCCGTTTGGTAAAAGAGCAGGTCCAGTGGTTAGTCTGCCTTCAGTGTGAGTATGCAACCAAGAGAAAAGAGGAAGTCTTACCTCGTCTGACCAGGTATGGCTTCGTGTAGTCCCAGCTCTCGTTGTCGTTCTTGATCACGTTCAGACGTGTCGGCTGTCGGCGGAAAGATGGAACAACGAATCAGGATCCAGTTAAATGTATCACAGATATACAGCAGCTGCATGAATAATACCATCTCTGCCTCTACATTGTAAGATACTATTTTATGCAGATGACACAATTCTCTCTCAACATAAACTTGTTTTAAAAGTGACAGAAATGCATGATTGCATTCAGGGTTCATACGTCCTGACCAGTGGTTTCATGACTTCTCCATGACTTTAAACCAAATGTCCATGACAAACATTTAGTGAAATCTGGGTGTAAACAGTAAAAAGTGAGTAAATGTAGTATTTAAACTAACAATGAGAACACAAAGCATACAGTAAACCTTAAATGACTCAAATGAATGAGACAATAGTTTGATTAAAAGAATAAACATTTATATAGATGCCTGTATGTATGCCTGCTTATATTCTGAGTCTTTCTTTTAAAAGCATATTCATTATTTCAAACTCAGCGTAAATGAACGACATGAACACATGAATATAACACATTTACATGACTTTTACTAAACTTTTGGGGATTTTATTTTTTTCAAGGACTTTTCCAGGCCTGGAAATAACCATTTTAAAACTCCATGACTTTTCCAGGTTCTCCATGAGCGTAAGAACCCTGTGCATATTATGAAGAACATAGAGGAGAATGCATCTGAAGGGTTTTAATAACTTAGTTTGTCACATTTGGACTTATACAGTGTAAAAATAAATTGTTTGTACATTACAATGCATGAAATATGATAATTAATAAAGGATATTATTATGAAGAATGTGTAATTGTATGCATATGAAGGTCACTGTTTTTATTAATGATTAATGTGTGAATGGAAATATACATCCCAGTGCTCGGATCCAGACTTCTCAAATGGGATTGGTTGAACACATCATGCTATCATGATGTGTCTTCTGCTATTGTTCAATCAGTCTATGTTTTATTAAAGTGATATTCTACAAACTATTCTATTTTTGTCAGTAAAGTACGGGTGGTTTGATTTCTATCGTAACATCATCTCAGACAAAACTCTGAGCATTTACAATTAAGACAGAGAGAGAGAGAGTGAGTAAGAGAGAGAGAGAGAGAGAGAGAATGGAGAGCAGGACACTTCCTGTTTTCATCTTGTCGGTCAAAGCCGGAGTTTAGGTGGATTTTAGATAATTTAAAAGGAATGAACAACAAGGATGACTATATTAAAACAAATGGTGCTGTTGTCTACTGGTCTTGATTACTCGAATGCTCTTGTATTCCTAACGGTGTGCCTTCCTGTCTCTTACCCGTGCATATTCAATCTTGAGCGTACAACAGCCAGCGTAGATGTCGGCTCCGTTCAAAGCAGCTTTGGCCTTCTGAGCACACTGAACCGACTCAAACCTGAGGGAGTGGGGTTGAGGAGAAGACACGGCACATTCTGACACGCACACACACACACACACACACACACACACACACACACACACACACACACACACACACACACACACACACGTGTTCACATCCTGCAGGAAGGATACTCCACCATGGCCTGGATCCCATTGCGCTTGAAGATGACGATCCTCAGCACGCTGCCGATCGGGTTGCACACCGTGTACAGGACGTCCTGGACCAACAGGAGGGGAAGAAGAAAGCCGTTCAACAACAATACACTCCGTACATGTCTAATGCTGCAGTGCGTCTTAAGCCTTTAAGCACAGAGGAACCAGTTTTGGTTCTAGACTTTTTTTCCATTTCCCCTGTGTTTGAGTCGTCGTAGGAACCCCAAATTAATTCCAATACTTGTGTTTATTGTATGTATTTGTTCAGCAAAGTCTTTGGGAAAAAATATATATCTGCAAAAAAAATCACTTTAAAAAGATATTTTGATTAAAACTATGAACATCCAGCACGATATGAGCAAGATTTCCCAAAAATGCCTCCTTGAGCGGTCACCGAGTTTTTCAAACTGTATCATGGTGCCCTAACAACAGCCCACATACTAATAAGACAGCTTTTAGGAAAGATTAGGACCTAAAGAATCGGAATCTGCAACAAAAATACTAGAACACAGCATTTGGTGTTCAAAGGAGTTTCAGTCAAAAAACTGTGTCGTTCGGTTAAAAAATGTAGTTTACGTAAATACTTAAACTCAACGGTTACTTTAATGATGTTTTACACCAGATGTTTCTTCTCACAAAGGTTGCGGTATTCTAGCAATTTAAATGAAGTTAAACAACGATGTGGTTCTGGAGATAATATGTTGTTGTTTTTTGTCTGATAATAGGCGCAGGGGGATTTTCACACACTGTTTTTAAAGGGTTTTAACCTGCACAAAGCACAGACCTCAGCATTGCATGAATACCATAAAGATACTGTAGATAACTGTGTCAGATAATGCAAACAGAAATCTCCAAAGAGCCAAGCACAAAGTATGTAGACATCCCAAACTCCACCACCACTTACAGATGACGACGCTCCAAAAGTAACCGGATGCATAGACACCCCTCACCGCACCATCGTTGTGCTGGAGACCACGTGGATTGTGTTAAGACACATTTCACTCTGAGCAGAAAGTCTGTGGCCGTCTTCTGGACACGAAGTATAGAGTGAGAGACGCAGTGGAGAAAGAGACGTCCTGATGGAGAGGAATGAAAGACGAGTGGAACCTCAGAGGAACTCGTGCCGCTCTAAAGGGAAGCGTTTCGGTCTAGTTGGTCTGAGAGCGATGAGACGACCAACGGCATTCCAGACAACAATGGACATCAACCGAGAGCGACTTGAAACTCTTTGCTGGTGCAAAGGTTACATTGTGATGATGATGTGAAGATCATGTTGATAATTCACCTTCAGATGACTTTGTTATCTCTTAGATCATGAAAGACAACTCAGTCACTGCATCTCTGCATGAAATCAATCTGTGTTTGTGTGGGTGGAAGGAATGGAGCAAAATATTTCCAAGGGGACCAATTAAAACCGTCTCTTATTGAGAACGGTGTCAGCTAATGGGAACAAAGGATTTATGACTATAATTGTTCTTCCATTGGCACGTTTAGTCTGCAGCCTGAGTACTGGGTTGAGAGCATTGATCGGTCCTGGAGTCGACCCGTTGAAGGCCGGTGTCAGCTTGTTCTCTTGTTCTGGTTGAACCTCCCAGTTAGAGACGTGTAGCCCACAGACAGGGTGTGCTGTGTTCAGGCGCCTATGAGCGAGGCCCTGTCTTGCTTTGGTGTAGCTGCGGTGGACATTGTCCTGTGAAGTGACTTCATTGTCTATTGCTGTCCCTAGATACAGGAAGTGGGTGACCGGCTCACTTCCTGGCTCATCATACGACTGGAGGAAGGATCTGTGCTGCCAGCTCTCCTCACCGAGACACAGCTCCTTGTCTTATATATATTCATATATATATATATATATATATAAATATTAAGATCTAAAACGCTGTTGTCAAAACAGTCTATGACCCAAAATGCAGCATGTTTTAAGGGTGCATTATAAATGTATTCACAATGAGTTTTAGAATAAATCTGCTAATGATGTGATAGAAATAAGGCCACACAGGGGCAAATGTGTGTGTGTGTGTGTGTGTGTGTGTGTGTGTGTGTGTGTGTGTGTGTGTGTGTGTGTCAGCGTTCATACTCATTGTGACCAATGGGTTTCATGACTTTTAACCAAATGTCCATGACAAACATTTAGTGAAATCTGGGTGTAAACAGTAAAAAGTGAGTAAATGTAGTATTTAAACTACCAATGAGAATACAAAGCATACAGTAAACCTTAAATGACTCAAATGAATGAGACAATAGTTTGATTAAAAGAATAAACATTTATATAGATGCCTGTATGTATGCCTGCTTATATTTTGAGTCTTTCTTTTAAAAGCATATTTATTATTTCAAACTCAGCGTAAATGAACGTCATGAACACATGAATATAACACATTTACATGACTTTTACTACACTTTGGGGATTTTATTTTTTTCAAGGACTTTTCCAGGCCTGGAAATAACCAGAATAAATGTCTGTGTGTGTGTGTGTACCGTGGTTATAGGGTAGAGCGGGTTCTGGATGGACAGCAGCAGGACCTTGTTGCCGCTGTTGGGGTTGTCTGCGTTGGTCGGCCTGGTGATCCTCTTGGACGTGGAGTAGTTGAAGTACGCCTGCTGGCCTGCCGGACAGACGGATGAAGATGTAAACACATACATGCTGCATACAAGCACGTGGAACCAATGAAAGTACGTCAGTAGGGCTTCACAGGGAAAAGCCCGGCAATCAAACCTGCGATGTACACGGGCTCCTTGGCTCCACAGGACACGCAGCGGTCGGCGCTCTCCACCGCGGTGAACTCCACCAGGGCCTGGCGCTTGAACGGCATCATCATCACGTAACTGAGAGGGAGGGAGAAAAGACACACAGTCAGGTCTGATCCACCCTCTGGCAACATCTCATAGATATTCCTTTTGTTTCAGACTCATGCAACAAATACAACAACAATATATGAAACACAATAGAGGACGCAGGTATAGTCACTGCAGTTAAAAACATACAGACACTTGTTCCAATGTTTCCAGAAGCAAGAAGAAGACCTCGTATCACTGTGTTGGCTCAGTTAAGACTTTTATCATTACATGTAATCAACATTTAAATGTGTAGATAACATTCCTCAACACAGCATGGAAAGTGTGAACATTACAAACACGACTTCACTCGTTCATCTGGGAAGATTCTGAAAGATCATTAAAATCACCTGAATCTTTTTCATTGTTGATTTACTATAACTGCACCACAGGTGGGCTGTACAGAGAGGAGTACTGTATATATACATATAGACATATATGTATGTAGTACAGTATCTCTAAAGAGAGCAGTTTTAACATCTTCTGTACATATGAAGTGTATGTACCAGCATATTAGCTCGTGCATAAAGTTTGCAACGCTGCACATCGTCATCATCACTCAGGTCATTCCTGATGATGCGACCCAAATATCTGACTTTGTCCACCACATTTAGTCCTGGTCTCCCATTAAAAAAAGAAGGAAATGTAGCTTCTGCTCTTATAGATCTGAAGAGGAATGGCTTGTGTTTTTGGAGCCGGTGGTAGAAGTCCTTCCCAACCTTAGTAAGGATGCGAAGGACTTCACGGCCTTCTTTTCTTTAAAAACAAGACGAAGCATTATAAGCGTAGTTTAGACACTGAGTGGTCGCAGCGCTCGGTCGTGCAGCTGAATCAAATAGTCTACAGGACGTTCAACCTGTGTTTCTTTATCATGCTTTTAATACTTAACATGTTTCTTTACAGAGCTCGTATGAAGGCAATTAAGTAGTTTATGAATATGAGATTACAGATAATAAAAATCCCTCCTCGTCATAGTGGAGGTTTATGGTGTTTTGCCGGTTACACCTGCAGACCATGTTCCTAACCTAGAGCTACACGCTATGGCCCAGTCCCAACGTCCCTAAACCCTCAAACCCTGAACCCTCAGGACTCACTGATCACCTCTAAGTGGCTGAGAGGCTTTATGGCTTGATGGTGTGAATATGAATGGGACAGCACTTTGCTGCAACATATTGTGTGTATTTATTTTATACTTTTGATTCACTGATTTGAAGGTCTTCCAGGCTCTTTTCTCACGAGATGAAAAGTAAAATAATCTATTTACTCGTTTTTGTCAAAACAGCTTCACTTACAAAACGAAATGTTTGATGAATGCAAATAAATACATATATATATATATATATATATATATATGTATATATATATATATATATACACATTTTCTGCTTGCGTTCCCCTGATTTCATGTGTTTTTATGTTCCATCTTTAATCCGTAATGTTGTAGTGTAAAGGTATTTTATCATGTGCCTCTTCGTTTACCTTCTTTTTTTTCACGTCTCCATGTTTCCATTGGGAACTGCGTGTTTAATCAGAATGAGAATCAGAAACCGTTTATTCCCAGGAATGTGTTTACACAAACGAGGAATTTTTCTAGGCGGCAGGTGCATAAACATTAGACATGAGACTATGACGAGACAAACAACAATCAACGACAACAACAGTGCAATGGGTATTAAATTAAGTATAAGATAAAGTGCTCAGACAAACAGATAACGTCACATTGCTATGAACTGTGGGTAATTCCCTTGAGCAAAGTCGGCATCTACTGCCGACTTAGGGAAAGGGATCATAAAGGACTCAAGCACTCTACGATGTGACAATGGGACAGAACCAAACCCTCACGGCCTCAAAGTCAGTGAGTCCTTAAGGGTGGAGATCGGGATTTTGAGTCTTCCGTTGATTAGTTAGTGCGCCCTCTGGTGTTTTGGAGAATAACGCAGCTCAGAGAGTAGAACCGCTCCGTACGTCTGCAGAGGCTCAAGTATAAACAAAGCTTTAGCATGAAGGCCTTAAAAAGTGTTTATGTGTGTGTGTTTGTTTGTGTGTGTGTCTCACAGTTTGCTTGTCAGGTAAATGAGAGGTTAATAAATACTGCAACATGTAGAGTGTGAATAATGGAGAAGGAGTCATTTAGAGTGGAAACTGCAGTATCACAACATGTTTCCTTCAATTATTCAGAATGTGTCATTATTTTACAGGAAAGCCTGAACCTCACTGCAGTAGAAACACTGAAGTGTGATAATAATGATGATAAAGAACTTTAACCATGACCTTTGAACTGCTAACCCTCCTCCAGGAACGGACCTCTCATGACTGCTGACTGACAGTAAACTAACAGGTGCACCCACCCTGACCCTTTCAGTTCATTGGATGATGGACTCTTTTACAGGTCAGAGGTCACTGATGCCTGCTTTCTTTCAACAGAGGAAGAGGAACACACTGAACATGTT
The DNA here is from genome assembly GCA_038501785.1 of Myoxocephalus aenaeus. Taxonomy (NCBI): domain Eukaryota; kingdom Metazoa; phylum Chordata; class Actinopteri; order Perciformes; family Cottidae; genus Myoxocephalus; species Myoxocephalus aenaeus. The sequence continues at coordinate 232,144 of JBAMJR010000184.1, forward strand.
TAATATCCCTGCCTACCTGAAAAGTGTGAAACTGTGAATGACTAAAAGACACTGATGGTTCTCCAAAACTGAAATGTGCTTTAATTGAATTCATGCTGAGCTAACACTTTGGTTTTGGACCTTCTGTTGACCTCTCTCCCATAGACTGATTTTTGAAGATATAATCAACATCTGAAATTTATTTGGTCTTTAGGTCAATTTCAAAGTATTTAGCATAACTACTTTTAACGATAAATAAATAATCATTCATTTTAAGCCCCCAGAATTTTTAAATAGACATTTGAATGCACACTAATGCCTTTTCTTTGTATTTTGGATCTATAATTTGAATTTAAGTGTTAAAATGTTTTCACTTTC
>JBAMJR010000184.1:235000-250000 GCA_038501785.1 Myoxocephalus aenaeus
GTAGTAGTAGTAGTGGTAGTAGTAGTAGTAGTAGTAGTAGTAGCAGTAGTAGTAGTAGTAGTAGTAGTGGTAGTAGTAGTAGTAGTAGTAGTAGTAGTAGTAGTAGTAGTGGTAGTAGTAGTAGTGGTAGTAGTAGTAGTAGTAGTAGCAGTAGTAGTAGTAGTAGTAGTAGTAGTAGTGGTGGTAGTGATGGTAGTAGTAGTGGTAGTAGTAGTAGTAGTAGTAGTAGTAGTAGTAGTAGTAGCAGTAGTAGTAGTAGTAGTAGTAGTAGTAGTAGTAGTAGTAGTAGTAGTAGTAGTGGTAGTGGTAGTAGTAGTAGTAGTAGTAGTAGTAGTGGTAGTAGTAGTAGTGGTAGTAGTAGTAGTGGTAGTAGTAGTAGTAGTAGTAGTAGTAGCAGTAGTAGTAGTAGTAGTGGTAGCAGTAGCAGTAGTAGTAGTAGTGGTAGTAGTGGTAGTAGTAGTAGTAGTAGTAGTAGTAGTAGTAGTAGTAGTAGTAGTAGTAGTAGTAGTGGTAGTAGTAGTAGTAGTAGTAGTAGTGGTAGTAGTAGTAGTAGTAGTAGTAGTAGTAGCTGCCTCACCATATGGACCCAAACTTCTCCAAGGCGTCTATCAGGTCTGCTTCCACCACGGCCTCACACAGACCCCTGACATGGACCACAGGGCTGGGAGAGATACGATGAGAGTCCTCTCCATTATCCTGCAACACACACACACACACACACACACACACACACACACACACACACACACACACACACACACACACACACACACACACACACACACACACACACACACACACAGTTACACACAATGACGGTGTTCGTCTGCAGCTTGCTTCATTTGCATACCGGAGGTCCCAACACAGAGGTCTCTGGCCAAAAAACCATTCTGGGTCATGCAGCAGGACAGTTCAACCTGCCTCGGCTTCAGCACAATATCATGCAGCAGGGCATTGTGTTGCCTTTCAAATGCAGACAGTTGCACGTTAACATCATGAACAACCTCGTGGTACTGTTCCCTAGGGAGGCCCCCAGAACCCGGTCCGAAATGGAAACCAGTTAGAAATTAATCTAAACACCCGGAATATTGAGAAGGTCCGGAGAAGACCTAGCAAAGTATGATTTTCATTGTACGGCGTAACTGTCCTTTTAACGTGCATATGACAATAAACATATCTTGAATTAAAGTCACCTAATGTCATGAATTTGTCTGTTTCCTGTTTTATTTTGTAAGTTCACACTCCCCTCGTGTCACCTCTGGTTTTACATCCTGTCGGTCTTCCTTGGTGTTTTCCCGCCTCTTTTTGCCACACTCTTGTTTCTGTAGTTTATCAGTGCTTTGTGTATTAAGTCTTTGTGCGTCCCTCCTTGTGTCAATACTTTTTAAATTGTTTCCTGTGTACGGGCCTTGATCGTGTTTTTCATGATTCAGCATTCCTTTCGTTTTGTGATTTATTTCCTGCCTGTGTTTGGACTCACTACTGTAAGTTTTTATTGTTATTAAATCATCAAACTTTTCCTGCAGACTCCTCATGCTTCTCTGCATTTGGGTCCAAACCTGTTTGTTCCGAGACCGTGACAGAATGAGGCTGACCGAACATGGACCCAGCAGAATTGTTTGAGCAGAAACGTTATGACCTTGTGTTTTCCCTCCTATGTTTCTATAGAAGAGCTCATGGAGTACAATGAGGCTGCTCTAAAGTTGGCATGCCGGGAAGCTACATCTAAGCCACGGCTGAGGACTTATTTGGAAACCGCTGATTCCCAGTCTGCTACCTCCCAGCTTGCTTCCCTATCAGCTAGCCTCTGGCCCGCCCCTTAGCCTGCTAGCCGTTAGCTCACTAGCTTCCAGCTAGCAGCCCTGCTAGCTTCTTGTCCTCTCCTGACCCTTAGCCAGTTAGCGTCCTGTCTGATCCTGAACCGAGTCAGTTTGATCAGTTCCCTTTCTCTGGATCTTGCCTGGCTATCTCTCCGAGGTATCTAGTGGTTGGAACCCCTCGAAGGAAGCGTGGGTCTCGGAAGTGTCTTTTTTTCCAAGCTACAAAGTCTCTGCAGCCCAGCATCATGATCGATGCCCATTCAGACCCCAAACCAGTAGCAGAACAGTGGGCTTCTTTCTGGAAGAAAATGTATCAGTGGAAGTTTGAAGAAGCTCCAGATCTCCCAGTGTTTGAGTGAATAGAAGACATTGGTGACAAACAGGAAACCAGCGGTCACTAAAGAGCAGCGTTGCTGCCAAAAGGCCCTGTTGCAACACACTAAGGCTTTTAAGGACAGTCAGTTATGAATATGGGGTATTATTAAGGAAATGAAGACAGCAGAGAGAGAGAGAGAGAGAGAGAGAGAGAGTACATGTGAAAGGGAATTCAAGTCTAATCCTCACACTTATGTCTGTTTCCAACTTTGATCTTTTCCCTCTTCTGATTGTCTCGTTCTCCCTCGATCAACCATCCCTTCCCCCATCTTCCTTTTTTGCATCCTTCTCATTCACATTGACATTCCTTTCAGTCTATTTATAGACGGCTCATCTGAGTGTTTGGAGAGCAAAATGGCATGAGACTAACTTTTGTCTCTGCTGACCAGGCGGCCGGCTTCTCTCAGACATGATGGCATTCTTTCTGCACACACATGGCGTCCATTGCCCCGGTTTCAATAAAGGACAACACCTTTAGCATTCACATTGTTTATCAGTGTGTTTGTCTATTACCTGCATCGGTCAATTAAGTACATTGATAAACTGCCTGATGCAGATTTTTTTTAATCTGATATAGTGAATATGACAAAAAACAATATTTCGTATAAAATACATGGTCTTATTTTCCCTCAATGACTTTTATTGATACCTCTCTACTGTGGATGCAAACCTTTATACAATCTTTTTTTATGCATCTGGATTCCTGACATCCAAACCAAGCGTTCCTACAGTAGCTTTGCCATATTCATTTATCAATAACACGAGGATGTGGTTGGCCTTCAGGGTGTGGGCCCTGGATGTAAAAAAGCTTTCCCTGGACTGGATGTAATATAAACGTTTGTGAAAAGAATGCTTTCCCATGATGGAGAAGTCACCGTTATTTTGAATGCCATCAACATAACCGTATGGAAGCAGGATGGTTTGCACACTCCCAGTTTCCTCTTTACCGTGAGGCATTCAGGCGGGAAAAGACCGTCTGGTTGGACCATACTGACTATTGGACTCTGAGCTTGTTCGGTAGGTATTCTGTTTCTAGTTTGGGGATGTTGGTTATTGTTTTTTTAATACCCCTTTGGATTACCATCATGCATGAAACGCACCAAAAAGCGGAGACAAAACGCACACATGGTTACGAGGGAACGTCTTGCACACACAGAGAGAGAAGAGACGCCACTCGTGGACTGGTCCTGTCTGTGAGCAGATGCACGGCTTCAGAGGCAGAAGTCAGTGCTGCAGGTTGGAGCTCAGGATGCCTGTCGATTGCTACCGAGACGGCACCAGAAACACGTGAGGCTGTACCGAATAGGTTGAAGCTATTCATGACGTTGACGTTCAAATTATTATTACTAACAACTTATAGGGATATTGTGCAATCGTGCACCTTCTCTTCCCCTCCAACACAAACTGAGGCAGTCTTAATGGGGGTCAAGCATCAACCTAACAGCACAATGCATTCATACAACCACAGTAACACAACCTCATTTATTCCCCATTTTGTTAAGGGTGAAGACGGCATACTATATGAATGTAGATGACATTACAGCCCTATGATTTAATTCCTATGGGTACAGCTGCTGCTCCAAGTTAAAATCCAGTGACAGAAATGACTCGTGTCCTTGGATGATGGTGTTTTCACAGCTGGAAGGCAGGACGTGCACTGATCGGCTTTACATACAAATGAATGGTCTTTATTTGCATACGCGGTATTGAGGTCATTCAAATGTAATGGGAAGTAATCAGATTACATTGCATTGATATCCATATGCGACGACACAACAATGTCATCAATTTCAATAGACCTCTGTACTTTTTATAAGAAAATACAAAAACCACTTAAAGAGCATTATCATTTTCTGCTGACTCATTGATAAATACATATTATTGTACGATACTATGTTGTCCCGCTATCTTTTCTTTGTCGTCTTCATGTGAAAGCTGGCAGTGCTGTCTTCGTGGCTGCAGAACACCAGCGAGACGGCCACCATCTTGTCACTGCTCTCAGACATGAAGTCATGCTCTTAGTCATCAGCTCGCACATTCACACTAATGGCCAACCCTTTGATTCCCCGAGCAACGGGAATCAAAGGGTTCCTGGTTTGGACTTGAAAGTCTGGACTCTCATTAAGAGCAAAGCCGGAGGCGGAGCAGCGGCGTTGTCCTTTGTGTTGGTCGGACCCGGAAACCAGAACATTACATCCAAGTGGAGCCAGCGAGCTCTGATTGCTGGTCACACTTATTAATGAGAACGGTCACCGAAATGTCACTCTCTTGATTATTTCACACAACTCAGGATTGTTCAGTTCAAACTACTGGTTTGATCTTAAACTCATTTATAGATACAAATACCTCCTAATACCAATAACTGCCTCATGGTTGTATGCCTCCACCAACCAGTCATGTTACAGTTTACATCCATCTGTCCAATCATCATCACCATCATCACCATCACCATCATCACCATCATCACCATCATCATCCATCCGTCTGTCCAAAATGTCATCACTTGATTAGAGAAATGCCATTCCAGGTGTTTCTTCAGTATTGACTTTATCTTCACTGATAAACCACTTATATGGATCTAATCACATAGGACAGAATCAATCCTATACAAATGATAATTTGCTTATCGAAATCATTTACTCCCCTAACAGTGTCTTACATGTTGGGTCAACATTGCAAAATATTTCAAAACTACGTTAAATACACGTTTGTTTTGTCGCCTCGCGGTAGCCCGTCGGATTCCAGCTGGCTACCTGAAGCTGGCGCTGCTTGCACATAGAAATCATGACGGAAAAATTAAATAACTTGCTCTGATTGAAAAACGAAGGCACCTGTGGTCACGTGCACCGATAATGCTCCAAAGTGAATCTCTGCCGATCCTCTGAGTCACCGCAGCGTGGGCAGAAAAAGGTCAACGCCTCGCTCCAGATGAGCCCTCAGTGAAGGAAAAGGCAGGAGAATTGGCAGCGGGCCAATACGTAGACCATCACTGCCCACGGCCTCTCCAGACCAGCTGCACCAAGACCCAATGGAGGGCAGTGTGACCACCATGCTGAGAGCTGGGTTAAGAGCTCGGCTGGCCCCGCGTAGACCAAAGGTCTTTCCTCTACCCAGCATGCTCCTGGCTGATGCCTGGTCACAGGAAAGTGGAATTGAGGAAGTAGGACTCAGGTTGGTCCAGCAATAAGAGATTGGACATGGTTGTGCCCACATCTTTCATGGACGTGGTTCCATCACAGCATTCAAGGCAGTTGCACTTGATGATGGACCGTATTCCACGGCAACAGAATGCAAGGACCCCGGTGGGATGAGAAGAGGCGGATTCCATGTATGCATCACTCTCTATGTATGCATCACTCTCTATGTATGCATCACTCTCTATGTATGCATAACTCTCTATGTATTCATCACTCTCTATGTATTGTATGCATCACTCTCTATGTATGCATCACTCTCTATGTATGCATCACTCTCTATGTATGCATCACTCTATGTATGCATCACTCTATGTATGCATCACTCTCTATGTATGCATCACTCTCTATGTATTCATCACTCTCTATGTATTCATCACTCTCTATGTATTCATCACTCTCTATGTATGCATCACTCTCTATGTATGCATCACTCTCTATGTATGCATCACTCTCTATGTATGCATCACTCTCTATGTATGCATCACTCTCTATGTATGCATCACTCTATGTATGCATCACTCTCTATGTATGCATCGCTCTATGTATGCATCACTCTCTATGTATGCATCACTCTCTATGTATGCATCACTCTCTATGTATGCATCACTCTCTATGTATGCATCACTCTATGTATGCATCACTCTCTATGTATGCATCACTCTCTATGTATTCATCACTCTCTATGTATTCATCACTCTCTATGTATTCATCACTCTCTATGTATGCATCACTCTCCATGTATGCATCACTCTCCATGTATGCATCACTCTCTATGTATTCATCACTCTCTATGTATTCATCACTCTCTATGTATTGTATGCATCACTCTCTATGTATGCATCTCTCTCTATGTATGCATCACTCTCCATGTATGCATCACTCTCCATGTATGCATCACTCTCTATGTATGCATCTCTCTATGTATGCATCACTCTCTATGTATTGTATGCATCACTCTATGTATGCATCACTCTCTATGTATTGTATGCATCACTCTATGTATTCATCACTCTATGTATGCATCACTCTCTATGTATGCATCACTCTCTATGTATGCATCACTCTATGTATTCATCACTCTATGTATGCATCACTCTCCATGTATGCATCACTCTCTATGTATGCATCTCTCTCTATGTATGCATCTCTCTATGTATGCATCACTCTCTATGTATTGTATGCATCACTCTATGTATGCATCACTCTCTATGTATTGTATGCATCACTCTATGTATGCATCACTCTCTATGTATGCATCACTCTCTATGTATGCATCACTCTCTATGTATGCATCACTCTCTATGTATGCATCACTCTCCATGTATGCATCACTCTCTATGTATTCATCACTCTCTATGTATTCATCACTCTCTATGTATTGTATGCATCACTCTCTATGTATGCATCTCTCTCTATGTATGCATCACTCTCCATGTATGCATCACTCTCTATGTATGCATCTCTCTATGTATGCATCACTCTCTATGTATTGTATGCATCACTCTATGTATGCATCACTCTCTATGTATGCATCACTCTCTATGTATGCATCACTCTCTATGTATGCATCACTCTATGTATGCATCACTCTCTATGTATGCATCGCTCTATGTATGCATCACTCTCTATGTATGCATCACTCTCTATGTATGCATCACTCTCTATGTATGCATCACTCTCTATGTATGCATCACTCTATGTATGCATCACTCTCTATGTATGCATCACTCTCTATGTATGCATCACTCTCTATGTATTCATCACTCTCTATGTATTCATCACTCTCTATGTATGCATCACTCTCTATGTATGCATCACTCTCTATGTATGCATCACTCTCCATGTATGCATCACTCTCTATGTATTCATCACTCTCTATGTATTCATCACTCTCTATGTATGCATCTCTCTCTATGTATGCATCACTCTCCATGTATGCATCACTCTCTATGTATGCATCTCTCTCTATGTATGCATCACTCTCCATGTATGCATCACTCTCTATGTATGCATCTCTCTATGTATGCATCACTCTCTATGTATTGTATGCATCACTCTATGTATGCATCACTCTCTATGTATTGTATGCATCACTCTATGTATTCATCACTCTATGTATGCATCACTCTCTATGTATGCATCACTCTATGTATTCATCACTCTATGTATGCATCACTCTCCATGTATGCATCACTCTCTATGTATGCATCTCTCTATGTATGCATCTCTCTCTATGTATGCATCACTCTCCATGTATTCATCACTCTCTATGTATGCATCTCTCTCTATGTATGCATCACTCTCCATGTATGCATCACTCTCTATGTATGCATCTCTCTATGTATGCATCACTCTCTATGTATTGTATGCATCACTCTATGTATGCATCACTCTCTATGTATTGTATGCATCACTCTATGTATTCATCACTCTATGTATGCATCACTCTCTATGTATGCATCACTCTCTATGTATGCATCACTCTATGTATTCATCACTCTATGTATGCATCACTCTCCATGTATGCATCACTCTCTATGTATGCATCTCTCTATGTATGCATCACTCTCTATGTATTGTATGCATCACTCTATGTATGCATCACTCTCTATGTATTGTATGCATCACTCTATGTATGCATCACTCTCTATGTATGCAGCACTCTCTATGTATGCATCACTCTCTATGTATGCATCACTCTCTATGTATGCATCACTCTCTATGTATGCATCACTCTCCATGTATGCATCACTCTCCATGTATGCATCACTCTCTATGTATTCATCACTCTCTATGTATTCATCACTCTCTATGTATTGTATGCATCACTCTCTATGTATGCATCTCTCTCTATGTATGCATCACTCTCCATGTATGCATCACTCTCTATGTATGCATCTCTCTATGTATGCATCACTCTCTATGTATTGTATGCATCACTCTATGTATGCATCACTCTCTATGTATTGTATGCATCACTCTATGTATTCATCACTCTCTATGTATGCATCTCTCTCTATGTATGCATCACTCTCCATGTATGCATCACTCTCCATGTATGCATCACTCTCCATGTATGCATCACTCTCTATGTATTGTATGCATCACTCTATGTATTCATCACTCTCTATGTATTGTATGCATCACTCTCCATGTATGCATCACTCTCCATGTATGCATCACTCTCCATGTATGCATCACTCTCCATGTATGCATCACTCTCTATGTATGCATCACTCTCCATGTATGCATCTCTCTATGTATTGTATGCATCACTCTCTATGTATTGTATGCATCACTCTCTATGTATGCATCACTCTCTATGTATTGTATGCATCACTCTCTATGTAGGCATCACTCTCTATGTATGCATCACTCTCTATGTATGCATCACTCTCTATGTATGTATCACTCTCTATGTATGTATCACTCTCTATGTATTGTATGCATCACTCTCTATGTATTGTATGAATCACTCTCTATGTATTGTATGCATCACTCTCTATGTATTGTATGCATCACTCTATGTATTGTATGAATCACTCTCTATGTATTGTATGCATCACTCTCTATGTATTGTATGCATCACTCTCTATGTATTGTATGCATCACTCTCTATGTATTGTATGCATCACTCTATGTATTGTATGCATCACTCTCTATGTATTGTATGCATCACTCTCTATGTATGCATCACTCTCTATGTATTGTATGCATCACTCTCTATGTATTGTATGCATCACTCTATGTATTGTATGCATCACTCTATGTATTGTATGCATCACTCTATGTATTGTATGAATCACTCTCTATGTATTGTATGCATCACTCTCTATGTATTGTATGCATCACTCTCTATGTATTGTATGCATCACTCTATGTATGCATCAGTCTCTATGTATGCATCACTCTCTATGTATTGTATGCATCACTCTCTATGTATTGTATGCATCACTCTCTATGTATTGTATGCATCACTCTCTATGTATTGTATGCATCACTCTATGTATTGTATGCATCACTCTCTATGTATTGTATGCATCACTCTCTATGTATGCATCACTCTCTATGTATTGTATGCATCACTCTCTATGTATTGTATGCATCACTCTATGTATTGTATGCATCACTCTATGTATTGTATGCATCACTCTATGTATTGTATGAATCACTCTCTATGTATTGTATGCATCACTCTCTATGTATTGTATGCATCACTCTCTATGTATTGTATGCATCACTCTATGTATGCATCAGTCTCTATGTATGCATCACTCTCTATGTATTGTATGCATCACTCTCTATGTATTGTATGCATCACTCTCTATGTATTGTATGCATCACTCTCTATGTATTGTATGCATCACTCTCTATGTATTGTATGCATCACTCTCTATGTATTGTATGCATCACTCTCTATGTATGCATTGGTGATGCTTGGTGCTCAAACGTTGGTTGAAACGTTGGTGGAGAATGTTCAGTGTTTCCCCCACCGTTATAATAGGTTAATATCATTTATTATCTATTATCGTTATAATATCATTAATAAATACATGGAGAAATGCTGTACTTTCGGGTAAATGTTTACGTTACGCCGTTAACAGGTTACGCTGCGCATGCGCATCTCGCCGACTTTTGTCTCTTTGCCAGAAGTCTCCATCGTCCTTTCTGCTGCTGCGTGTCTCAAAACAGAAAACAGATCTCAGCTCAACGTTGAACATGAATTGTATCAAATCTACAACCCGTTTATAAAAGATGTGTAGAGGCTCACTGCTCCACTGATACTGATGCAACCTGATGCTCACATATCTGCACAAAAAAAGCTTATTGTTTTCCACAATGAGCTATTTAGTAGTAACTAAATATTAGTTATTTTTGCACAGATATAACTATATTTTCATTGTTCTAAGTGATTGCAATTTAAAAATAAAAAAATGTCTGATGGAGCAATCTGATTTACTTGAAAGTGATTGCAATTTTCTTTATTCTGTTATTTATAAAAGCACAGATGGAGTCACAAAATGAAGTTATTTACAGAAAAAGTTTGAGAACCACTACTTTAAGTGTTTGTGTCGGTGTTGCCCCGTCGTCGCCCCCCCCCCCCCGAAGCTGTAAATCTATGTTTTGTTTTGTTTATTTATTTATTATACGTTCACATTCAGGGGCGAAAATAAGTCTGTCCACCCGGATGTCATGTTTCCAGCACTGCTGGAGCTGATGAATACCCAGGACTACAGCAGAGGCATTTGTCCCAGGAATGGCAGCCGGTTGGAACCTTTCCTAGGGGGTTCAGTGGGTTTCGGTCCGATGGGACTGGGGCTTTAGTCCTGATAGTAACCGCCACCTTGAATGGCTAGAGGCATTTTTAATCTGAAGCAACCAGACCAAGTTTAACAAAGCTCTGCAGCTATCGACCCCTCTAGTCCCAGCTCTTTCAGGTCGATAGCTATCGAAGAGATCTTTAGCTGATTTCTGTATCTTCTGTTGTTTCCGCTCTTGTTTATTAATCGTAAGAGCAGAGTGCCACACCTCGCTGTAAATAAATGGTGGAGGGAATGAACATCCCTAAGTAGCCTTCTTATCTTCTTAATCACACTCTAGTGATCAGATGTGTGTGTGTGTGTGTGTGTGTGTGTGTGTGTGTGTGTGTGTGTGTGTGTGTGTGTGTGTGTGTGTGTGTATGTGCATGCATACCTGAGTGTGTGTGGAAACTGGACTACACGCGTGTCATGCTGATTACACAGCAAGGTGACACCACCTTCACTCCAGTACACACGTTTTGTCTTTCTGTACTTGTGGGGACCTTATGGACATAATGCATTCCCTAACAATAACACATCACAACACTTATCACACGCGCCTCTTTCAACCGGACCCAAACCAAGTCTGGACCGGCCAGATGTCCGTCCTCACAGTGCAGGAATGTCCTCACAAAGGTAGCGATACATGTGTTTGAATGTGCATCCTGTAATGGTGAGACAGTGAGAAAAGGAAACACAGTGAGCTAACACACTGTGGTTGACAGTGATAGCCCCGCGTATACATTTCAGCACAGCCTTCAACTGAAACCCCCAAACAGCTCCCTTCTCTCGTTACTGTCGGTCCAGAACCTTTGTACCGTCGGTAGGTACGGCCCACAGGAAGAGACCAAGCGGTGGACGCACAACTTGTGGGTCCATGTACGTCTCTTAGACCTAGCTTGGGTAAGAGACGTCTGTAAATCAGTGGATTCAACCAACTATCCAATGTGAGCCGTGGCCGTTCTGGTAACTCTCATGCCGCGTTCACACCAACCAATTTTCGCAACGCTTTTTCGCCTGAGTTTACTCGCTCGACTTTATGAGGTTAATTCGCTTTTTCGCAACCATTCGCTGCGGAAAGGGGGCGGGGCTTATCTCAGTGGCTTTACTCTGTGAAAACATTTACCATTTCCTCCATTCATAACCACTAGTTTTGCTTAATACTTGTTGAGGAAGTCCCACACACGTGGGAACATCAAACGCCCCGTGTCTGGGTTCATAATATTATCCGTAGTCGTGTCTGGGTTCATAATATTATCCGTAGTCGTGTCTGGGTTCATAATATGATCCGTAGTCGTGTCTGGGTTCATAATATTATCCGTAGTCGTGTCTGGGTTCATAATATTATCCGTAGTCGTGTCTGGGTTCATAATATTATCCGTAGTCGTGTCTGGGTTCATAATATGATCCGTAGTCGCACACAGCTCGACTCCTCCAGGACGAGTGTCTGAATGAAGCTTCCAGCGCTCCTTCAGGACCAGCAGCAGTGTGATTCAGTGACGGCAGGACGGCGGTGATGACGGCAGAGCTTCTCAACGCCGATTGGCTTTCGCAACTCAGCGTCAGGTGAAATCTCCACCAGAGTTGAAATATTTCAACTCCGGCGAAAAAGCGGATATTCGCAACGCTTTTTCTCCTCTATCGCGGCGCCCGGCGAAAAATTCGCTTTTTCGCAACCATTCTGTAATCTACTAGCGCGAATATTTCGCAACTCTTTTGGTGTGAACACGGCATTAACTGGGTTGGCCCAGGGATGTCTGGAAGTCTTTTTAATGCATTAACATTGTACTCATATTTGGCATATGAAAATCTCTCATGTAAAGAGAATGGGAAGAAAGAAGTAGACGTCGGAGAGCGATGAATGTAAATGTGAAAGAATCTCACTCCGTCATCATGCTCGGGGAATCTGAGCGTGATTGATGATGTCAATCATATCATCACTGCAGTTATAAAATCAGTTAAAAATGCATCATGTGTGTGTGACTTCCTTCCTCACAGAGCTTCCCCTTTCCGTCCTCTTTCTACCGCTGGCCTCCGACCAGAAGCTGAGCCGCTCCAGAGTGATGTTCACACATTCTCTCTGACGGAGAGAGAGAGAAAAGGTATTTGCCAACTGCTGACTTTCAAACCACAAGAGTCATGTGACCTGCAAAGCAGCTCTTTTTGTGAATGCACTGGTGCCATTCTTTGACCTGCACCGTTTGGTATATGTACTTCTTCCTGTGCAACTCCACCACGGCAGCCAGAGACAACCAACAGAAAGACGAGCTCTCCTTCTGCCAAGGAGGTTACGGTTTTGCTTCAATTCTTAATGAAGCAGATTACAATTGTTTTCACAGCACAAACTGACACGGTACAGTTCTCTACGACGTATGCTGATTGGTTGCAGAGTTTGAAAAGTCGGGCTGCACGATAACGGAATTTTGTTTTTATATATTGGGATATGAAAAAGAATGCAGGAATATTCACCCTGAATTTTTTTAAAGGCTGCATTTTCTGTTAAATGCAACAAGCTGCTGCACTTTAAGAGAAAAATGAAGAAGCTACACATGACGGTGATGAAACCACAACGCCATGGTTAACGAGCCGGGCTCAAAAGTGGGTCAGGGTTGAGCTGCTGCCAGCGCTGCAACAGCCGGCCTAAATCATTAGATACATAAAACCTGATATGGCACATGTACATGCTGCGGCATGTGTGTGTTTATTACTAGAGCACTAATGACACATGACATAATACAGTCGTCAACATCGGAGAAGGAAGCGTGAGAAACTAAAGAGCAGCAGACCTTGAGAGCATCGCCGCCCACGGCCGTCCAACCAGCCGGACCTGCAGCACCAAAACAACACCAGACCGCCCCTTCTCCACTACCCAGCATGCTCCTGGCTGTCTGATGTCCAGCAGCAGAACAATAAGATGGATGAAAGCAGCGGGAGGTCGGTGACTGTTGAGCCCACATCTTCACAGAGACCTGGATCCATCAGGGTCTGGGGGGACAGGGGTCAGGACTCTGGGGGGGACAGGGGTCAGGACTCTGGGGGGGGGACAGGGGTCAGGACTCTGGGGGGGGGGGGGTCAGGGATCAGGACTCTGGGGGGGGGGACAGGGGTCAGGACTCTGGGGGGGGGGACAGGGGTCAGGACTCTGGGGGGGGGGACAGGGATCAGGACTCTGGGGGGGGACAGGGATCAGGACTCTGGGGGGGGACAGGGGTCAGGACTCTGGAGGGGACAGGGGTCAGGACTCTGGGGGGGACAGGGGTCAGGACTCTGGGGGGGTCAGGGGTCAGGACTCTGGGGGGGGGGACAGGGATCAGGACTCTGGGGGGGGGACAGGGATCAGGACTCTGGAGGGACAGGGATCAGGACTCTGGGGGGACAGGGGTCAGGACTCTGGGGGGGACAGGGGTCAGGACTCTGGGGGGACAGGGATCAGGACTCTGGGGGGGACAGGGGTCAGGACTCTGGAGGGGACAGGGGTCAGGACTCTGGGGGGGACAGGGGTCAGGACTCTGGAGGGACAGGGATCAGGACTCTGGGGGGGACAGGGGTCAGGACTCTGGGGGGACAGGGGTCAGGACTCTGTGTTTACATCACGGTGTTGGTGCTCAAACAGTCAGAGGTGATGGACAATGTTTTCCTCATGTTGAGTTTTCAATGTGAAGATGTCGGCCATTTTATCTGCCCAGAGACTAGTTTGTAACGCAGCTGTTTACATTCCTTGTGATGCTAATTAAAAAAGAATACTCTCCACGAACGTACTACTGTTTGCGTTTTGTTTGTCTTGTTTTTATTCTGTTACAAACGGGCTTCAACTGCATGTCATTGTGCATCCCCGTGTTCCTTGAATATATCCAGGTGCCAAAGCTGTCAGAGCAACAAGCAGCGTGAGCACAGCTCCGTAAAGACAAAGAAAAGAACGGTGGCTGTGCATTCTGTAGCTGCACCACACCGGGCTGCACGGAGTGATATGCAATATCGTTGAAGGTTTCCGTGCGGTAAAGAAACAGAGATCAAGGTGAGCTCAGTTATTGACGAGGAACACATCACCTGTGCTCGTGCCGTCTCTCCAGCATCCCGGAGATTGCCAGACGGCCGACGAGCTATTTTTAGAAACCAGTTCCACTCTGGCATTCCGCCCTTCCTCTTGTCACACTTCCCTCCTCTCACCGTGCAGAGTAATGAGGCAGCAGTCTAATGTACCTCACGCTTATGTGTGCAGATTCTGACCTATCGGACGATGGCGAGCGGCGAGGGCTCAGTCTGTGCACTGTCCTCTAGTCCACCAGTGGTGTTTATTATGAGAGCCTG
>JBAMJR010000184.1:255000-410000 GCA_038501785.1 Myoxocephalus aenaeus
AGTCCCAAAATACGCACACACAAGATCTGTGGCGAGATGTCAGAGTAATATATATATATATATATATATTACATATATTTAGAAAACATGCTAGGCTGTTGAAGTTCTCCTCCGCAACTTATTATGAGCACATTTATAGTTATATGGTACAGACTATAATGATGTATCTGATGTTTGTCTTATGAAGGTATTTACACACAGTAAAATCATGCTTTTTCAGGGGTCAGTTCCCCAAAGCAACAAAAAAAAAAACAGTTCTCACTTCCCTCCAGTGATCTCTCACCTAGCAGAAACTTTTGGTTTGATATGTCCAGGTTTTAAGATGTCTGACGACACCCAAAGTCCGTTATTTCTCACAGGTTAAACAGGGATCAGTGTGCAGGGCCCTCAGGTGGCTGGGAGTGTGAATGAGGTTCAGACACAAACTGCTGCTGCAGCTTGAGATCTGATCATGTCCTCATCGCTGTGGTCGGGAGCTTCCTTCCTCTCGCTGCGTTGGAACGGACAAGTCAGCGCCCTGCACAACACCAACATGCACGCTGGATTATTACACAGTTTGTAACTGATTTCGCCTGTTAGCGTTAGCATGCTGCGATGCTAATGCGGCTAGCTTCGACTGTAGGTCCACAGGCTGGAGTAATGTAGTCACGTTAAAACAGAGAGATTAGGCCTCATATGAAGCCAGTAAAATAAGGACTATTGCTCTAGGTTGATGCGGGTAACAAAGACTCACGCTGAGGGCCAGGAGCTCTCCTCCTGGCTGAGGGCCAGGAGCTCTCCTCCTGGCTGAGGGCCACACCAGCATGTCTCCGGGAAAAGGTCCAGGAGAACAGTCTCCACTCACTGATGTCTTTTGGACCTGTAGTTTTTGAGAAAAGTGTGAAAATGTTGCACACATTTGATCTTAAAAATGTCCCTTTCAAAGCATTTATTCAACAAAACGTAATATGTTTAACTTGTGGTGACATAATAATAATCTCACACAGACCACAGAACTGTGAGGACAGTGCTCTGTTCTATTAAAGTGTCCCATCAGCCAGGACTGAGCCAGCATGCACACAACCTAAAGATGAAGCAGCTAAATGGAATTCAGCCGCCATTCATCCAACTGTGACTTTGATTGAATATCAAGTATTGTACAGGGAAATACACTGCTTCACTATAAACACACAGACATAAATTACTGTGGATTTCACAGGACTTTTTTTCAGGAACAAAGGTATGATATACATAATGTATGATTTACTTTCCCCTTTGTATGCAGTTGGTTTTGCAGTTTCTATGTAATACACATATTGCATATTTACGAACAGGAATTGAGACGGCATGCACGTCAAACAAGAATCAAACTGCAACTTCAGAACAGTTTCACTTCATAAAAGGCTTTCTGAAGATGAAGACTTGTATTTCTAATGTCTAACCATTGTTTTTACTTATTAGATTGTTTGTAATGAATATGCCCTTAATGTATATCATCCTCTATGCATTGGTTGGAGGGTACAGGTTGTGTTGTAAATATATATCATGTGTTGCTGCTCATGGTGGATTGCTGTGTGGATGTGGAGCTGCACGGTGAGGCGTGTTATCTAAACCTTCAAACCAACAACAGTCCTCCGCTTCAGCTGTACTGTGTTTAGCGCTAATTAGCAGATGTTAGCATGACCACTCCTAACTAAGAAGGGGATTACGTAGTTGCTCCTCCTCCGTCACGCTATTGGCTGGTTAATTTGGGGACCTGCAGCCAATCAGTGCACCTGTGGGTGTGTAGAGGCTCAGGCACTTCCATGCTGACAGCTGGACGACCTTCTCAATAGATTTAGCGACTTTTCAGACCCTTTCGGCTAATTTATTTCTAGGAAGTGACTGTTGCGACAACATTATGTATTCATGAGTTGATGCCCATGCCTGCTGCTCAGTTTGATTACAGCCCACAACTCTTCTGCCAACAGTGTGAGGTTTCTGCACTATAAGAGCTCTCATGCCAGGAGTTTTCCATTAAACAGAGTTCAGCAACGTTGTCAAATGTATAATAAGGAGTAAAACATCAATCAATCCGTCAATATTTATTTTCTGCTGAGTTGCTCCTCAGGCCCACGCTCAGAGCATCGTAATACTGCAATACACACAGTTTTCATCCTATCTGAGTGATGTCTGGTAAACTACACATCTGTTGGTGGGTTTAAAGATGGGAGTCTTCAGCTGGAACCAGTGCAGGCTTGCAGTGCACATTGTTGGTTGTGTCTTTTCACAATAAGAGCATCTGCGGCAGGACGAGTGCTTCTGATTATGTTAAGGGAACTGATCTTGATGTGTAAAATTGTGGCTCATGAAGCAAAAAAGTAACTTTCGAGTATCAAATTCAGATAAATTGACCCGGATCTTCCGGCACAAGCCCGAGCATTTCCTTTCACGGTCCAGCCTCGGTCTGGGTAGCGTGCCAAATACCCGGTGGCAATCGGGTATTTCCAGTCCCGTCCTCAGCATCTAGCTGTCTGGTCTGCTGCATCCCTGCTGACGTCACACAGACTACGGCCACGCGTTATACATATGTCTCTGAACTCCTGCAGGGTTATAGCTTGACTCACACACAGCTTCTCCAGATTTCTTTTGGTTTCCTAAAAGGTTCCATGTTCTGTTTTGTTCTGTTTGTCTCTGTCTATTGTCCCCAGTGTAAAGCATCCTTGAGTATCTTGAAAAGCGCTGTACAAGTTTGAATTATTATTATTGCTAGAAAAGGAAGTGTTCGCCTCGCTGTCCTTCGTGTGTCTTTGTGTGATTGTGGCGGTCCCTGTGGACCAAAGTGGTCCCGTTTCCGTATGAAGGCCATAGAGACACCAGGATTACAATGAAACAGTTTCCTCTCTCTCTGGAGTCCCACGCGAGTTTGTTTTCTCCCCTGAGTCGCTCCGATTACCTGAGAACCTTCCCGTGCCGTCGCTCACCAAAGACTCGTTCCAGCCTCCACCATCTTGCTGGCTTAGAATGTTTCAGTGGACAGGGTTCTATATATGTATTATATCAGCGTTCATACGCTCATGGAAAACCTGGAAAAGTCATGGAGTTTTAAAATGGTTATTTCCAGGCCTGGAAAAGACCTTGAAAAAAATAAAATCCCAAAGTTTAGTAAAAGTCATGTAAATGTGTTATATTCATGTGTTCATGACGTTCATTTACGCTGAGTTTGAAATAATGAATATGCTTTTAAAAGAAAGACTCAAAATATCAGCAGGCATACATACAGGCATCTATATAAATGTTTATTCTTTTAATCAAACTATTGTCTCATTCATTTGAGTCATTTAAGGTTTACTGTATGCTTTGTATTCTCATTGTTAGTTTAAATACTACATTTACTCACTTTTTACTGTTTACACCCAGATTTCACTAAATGTTTGTAATGGACATTTGGGTTAAAGTCATGAAAATCCACTGGTCAGAATATGTATGACCCCTGCATGGTCAGCGGTTCAGATACCACATCTGAGACACCGGTCCAGAACAAAGCTGGCGTGTCCTGCGTGTTTCTACATGCGTGTGTGTGTGCGGGCGCTGTGTGTGTGTGTGTGTGTGTGTGTGTGTGTGTGAGGCTGCTTGTGTGTTCTGGGAGTCACAAACGTAATAATGCAATTGCGCAAGAGAGCCGTTTCCTGGTCCTCCCTGTCTGAGCCTGCGCTCTTAATCTGGCTCCGGTCTTTTCCCACGCAGCCTGTTTTCAGGCCAACGCCGAGATCCAGATCCGCTTTCAGGCGGCTCGGCCTGTCGGACAAGACTGCAGCTGAAACACGAGCCGGTTAGATGATCCGCTCACTTAATACTTTCAAAAGGGTGTGATTCACACACATCAACAACGGGTTTATGGGGAGTGTACTCAGTAATTATATCAGTTTACACACATCCAACTGAGAAGCTTTCCTTCTTCTTACTGAGTCCCTGGTGGCTCTTCCAGGTGGTCCATGTTTTGAGTCACTAGAAGGACTTCTTCAGGCTTGATGAGACAAAGTGACTTCTCACAGGCTTAGTTTTCAATGAGAGTGAAGCGTTTTGCTTTTGCTCTGCTGAGCACTTCACCTTTACAGGTGTGATGTGAACGTCTCGAGCAGAAAGAATCAACTCAGGGAGGAAGAGCGTGATGAGAGTTTCTGCTCATTGAGGGGACTTCTGCTGGATACCCGGAGCGATAGGACGTCAGTAACCAGTATGTAACCAGTATGACGTCAGTAACCAGTATGTAACCAGTATGACGTCAGTAACCAGTATGTAACCAGTATGACGTCAGTAACCAGTATGTAACCAGTATGTATGATGTCAGTAACCAGTATGTAACCAGTATGACGTCAGTAACCAGTATGAAACCAGTATGACGTCAGTAACCAGTATGAAACCAGTATGACGTCAGTAACCAGTATGAAACCAGTATGAAACCAGTAACAGTAACAGGAGTTTAAACCTGACGTTTCCTAAAGGATCTCCGGAACCACAACGTTGATTAACTTCATTAAATTGCTGAAACACAGCAAAGCATTGTGGGAAGAGTTATTGAGGAACAGAACTAAATTAAACTTAAAGTTAAGTTAAGTTTATATAATTACATAAACCGTAACACCGTCACAGGAACCAGTGTGGAACCAAAGTCACAATCTATCTTTCTAAATGAAACGGGCCTCCCTCTCTCTGTTATAACTCCTCTTGTCCCACCAGGAACATTAAAACATTAAAACATTTCTCTCCGGAGAAAAACTCTTTGCTGGACTTTTCTTTGTGGCATCGACATCGACATGGACATGGGATTCCCAGCAGAGTTTGTCAATAATCAGGTCTTTAGTTTCATATGTTTGTGACTCGTAATGCTCAGAACATGTAATGATAAAAGTCTTAACTGAGGTCTTCTTCTGCTTCCTGGAAACATTGGAACAAGTGTCTGTATGTTTTTAACCACGAGTGACTTTTTAACTGCGTCCTCTATTGTGTTTTATATATTGTTGTTGTATTTGTTGCTATATGGACCCATGAGTCTGAAATAAAAGGAATAACAAATACATTGAGATGGAAGAAGTCTCATCACCACCAGCCCATCATCCACTCCTGAGAGCATGAACACAGATGAAGGAGACCCACCTGATGGAGGAACGGGGTTCTGGTGTAACACTAAAGGAAGTGATGTCCTCTGTTTATTCAACGTGTCAATGGCAGACAAGGGAAGGGAGGATTCTGTGGCTGGAGGCGTGACGAGCTTCCTGAAGAACAGTCGTGTTGTGTTCAGGGACCTCTTCTCAGGAGCAGCTTCACATCCTGACATCCTTCAGTCGTCTCATGTTCTCAGCTGGACTTTGCAGTGATGAACAAACAGCTGACTGAGCATAAAGTCTCTCTCTCCCCTTCATTTTGAAGGCACATGTAGTCTTTGGATAGATCTACTCCTACATGTTGGCACAGGTTGGTGTGGATGATGTTATTTTAGAGCCACTTCCAGTGGATCAGCAGTGACTCAGTAACCAAGTATTATGAAGACGTGTCAAACAGTCAGGAACGTTATTATAAAGAAATAAACATCGCTATGACTTCTATGGTGTCCACGATGCTGAGTGTGCAGCATCTTTTCTACACGCCGTGTGAAACCTCAGCCGTTAACAGCCTCTTTTGAGTGACGGATGTGAGGTTGCCATGGCAACACCACATCTCTCTCGGCAGGATGCCCTCTCTCACCCGATGTCACATTACATTACATGTCATTTAGCTGACGCTTTTATCCAAAGCGACTTACAATAGTGCATTCAATCATGAGTACAAACTCAGAACAACAAGAATCAATAATCAATAATCAATAATCACTAAAGTAAAGTTTCTTCAATAGAGTTAAATTACAAAAATTACAGAAAATTACAAAAGTGCTATCAATAAGAGACATCAAAGTGCTACTAGAGTGCTAGTACAGTGCTACCTTCCTTATTCAAGGTGTAGTCGAAAGAGATGCGTTTTTAGTTTTCGATGGAAGATGTAGAGACTTTCTGCTGTCCTGATGTCAATGGGGAGCTCATTCCACCATTGAGGAGCCAGGACAGCAAACAGTCTGACTTTGTTGAGTGTTTAGCTCGTAGTGACGGAGCTACAAGTCGATTAGCAGAAGCCGAGCGGAGTGCCCGAGCTGGGGTGTACGGTGTTACCATGTCCTGTATATAGATAGGACCCGATCTGTTCGTGGCACGATACGTAAGTACCAATGTTTTGAAGCGGATGCGGGCGGCCACCGGTAGCCAGTGGAGTGTGCGGAGGAGGGGGGTGGTGTGGGTGAATTTCAGGAGGTTGAAGACCAGTCGAGCTGCTGCATTCTGGATGAGCTGTAAAGGTCGAATGGCGTTAGCGGGTAGACCTGCCAGGAGGGAGTTACAGTAGTCAAGTCGCGAGATGATCAGAGCCTGGACCAGAACCTGTGTCGCCTTCTGGGTGAGAAGGGGACGTATCCTCCTGATGTTGTACAGCATGTACCTACAGGAACGCGTTGTTGCGGTGATGTTGGCAGTCAGGGAGAGTTGACTGTCAAGTGTCACACCGAGGTTCCTGGCAGTCGGGGTCGGGGTCAACGCTGAGTTGTTGAAGGTGATAGTCAGGTCGTGGGTGGGAGAGCCCTTTCCTGGAAGGAAAAGTAGTTCCGTCTTGTCAGGGTTGATTTTCAGGTGGTGCGCGGACATCCACTGAGAGATGTCAGTCAGACAGGCAGAGATCCGTGCCGCTACCTGTGTTTCTGACTGGGGAAACGAGAGGATCAGTTGGGTGTCATCAGCGTAGCTATGGTAGGAAAAGCCATGGGCGCGAATGACAGAGCCGAGAGAGTTGGTATACAGAGAAAAGAGAAGAGGACCCAGGACGGAGCCTTGAGGGACCCCAGTAGTGAGAGGACAAGGCTCAGACACAGATCCTCTCCAGGTTACCCGGTAGGTGCGGTCCTTGAGGTAGGACGAGAAGAGGGAGAGCACAGTGCCTGAGATACCCAGGTCCTGGAGGGAAGAAATGAGGATCTGATGGTTCACTGTGTCAAAGGCGGCAGAAAGGTCTAGAAGGATAAGGACAGAGGAGAGAGAGGCTGCTCTAGCGGTGTGGAGCTGCTCAGAGACAGCAAAGATGTCCTGGAAATATTGCAGGAATGTTGAACTCTCAGGTGAAGGCTGAGTTACACAAGCTGTGTGCTTCTCTAATGCCCAGCACGGGATGAAGAGGACAGATGGACGAGAACACACGACCAGCTGGAGGGAGGCAGACCCTTCTTTATTCTGGGTTTCATTTAGAAACAGTTCGGTCAGGCTGTAATAACTACTGCGATTACAAAAGACACCATAGCACTGGTGTAGTAGAATACATCAAAAAGCTGCATCAGAGGGGAGATGAACTGCATTAAAAAGGCACTGATTATACTATTAAGGGTTCATACACATTCTGACCAAAGGTTCCAGGACTTTAAACCAAATGTCCATGACAAACATTTAGTGAAATCTGGGTGTAAACAGTAAAAAGTGAGTAAATGTAGTATTTAAACTAACAATGAGAATACAAAGCATACAGTAAACCTTAAATGACTCAAATGAATGAGACAATAGTTTGATTAAAAGAATAAACATTTATATAGATGCCTGTATGTATGCCTGCTTATATTTTGAGTCTTTCTTTAAAAAGCATATTCATTATTTCAAACTCAGCGTAAATGAACGTCATGAACACATGAATATAACACATTTACATGACTTTTACTAAACTTTGGGGATTTTATTTTTTTCAAGGACTTTTCCAGGCCTGGAAATAACCATTTTAAAACTCCATGACTCTTCCAGGTTCTCCATGAGCGTAAGAACCCTGTGCATATTATGAAGAACATAGAGGAGAATGCATCTGAAGGGTTTACTTAGTTTGTCACATTTGGACTTAGTGTAAAAATAAATTGTTTGTACATTACAATGCATGAAATATGATAATTAATAAAGGATATTATTATGAAGAATGTGTAATTGTATGCATATGAAGGTCACTGTTTTTATTAATGATTAATGTGTGAATGGAAATATACATCCCAGTGCAAATGTTCTTACCCAGCATGCCTCACACATATGGTGAGAAGGCATAAAGCTTATAACTTTTACATTGTTGAACCGAACGACACAGTTTTTTGACTAAAACTCAATGTTTCGTTTTATTGTGATTTGTCTTGCAGATTCCAATTCTTCATTATCTTTACAAAGAGGGGTCTTACGACTCTGCAGGTTGGTGTTTAGGCCTGAACCATGACTTTTCCAGGTTTTCCATGAGCGTATGAACCCTGTGTTTACTGTGAGAAATGACATTTACAATTAGCTGGTCTGTCCTGCTGGGGGTCACTTCAGACAGTGGTGAAGGTGAAGCGAGTCACATGGTGGTAGTCATCACCAGGATGCAGAAGACAGTCAGGAAATGAAGCCTGAAGAGAGAGAGAGAGACACACACACACACACACACACACACACACACACACACACACACACAGTCTTTGTAATTGTGTTTTCACCAAAACAGATTAGATCTTCCATTGAATTAAAACAGTGGAACAATACAGTTGTAAATCTCTTTAATATGATTTTTGACCCACCAATAAAAGGGTTGGGTTTGTAAATTGTGTTGAATAGACTGGATACAGTTTATAGAAATATAAAATGGTGATGTTATGAAGCCTTGAATTCAGATGTTTTCATATTTGGAATGTGGAGGAGTGACATCGAGACACCGTACACGTCTCTGTTGTTGACCTGTCAATCACCTTTAGCCCCGCCCTAAAGCGTCCCCTGCTTTATGGTCTGTTGACTCTAAATGACCATAATTTACTAAATGAACATCATGCTGTATTGAAGAAGACTTGAAACTAGAGATTGAGACATAAACTCATGTTTACAATGTTTACTGAGGGAATACATCAAGAGAAGTAGAGTCATTTATATAGACTTCTATACAACCAGAGGAGTCACCCCCTGGCGGTCAGGAGAGAGAATGCAGCTTTAACACATGAAGTATAGACTTCTATACAACCAGAGGAGTCACCCCCTGGTGGTCAGGAGAGAGAATGCAGCTTTAACACATGAAGCATAGACTTCTATACAACCAGAGGAGTCGCCCCCTGGTGGTCAGGAGAGAGAATGCAGCTTTAACACATGAAGCATATACTTCTATACAACCAGAGGAGTCACCCCCTGGTGGTCAGGAGAGAGAATGCAGCTTTAACACATGAAGCATAGACTTCAATACAAGCAGAGGAGTCACCCCCTGGTGGTCAGGAGAGAGAATGCAGCTTTAACACATGAAGCATAGACTTCTATACAACCAGAGGAGTCACCCCCTGGTGGTCAGGAGAGAGAATGCAGCTTTAACACATGAAGCATGGACTTCTATACAACCAGAGGAGTCACCCACAGGTCTTTCGTAGTTATTAAATATTAATGTTCAACTGATTGACTAGCTTTGGGTCGCCCCAGACTCTGAAAGGAGCGGCTGAGCTGCATGATTCTTTAAAAAAAACACTCTATAAAATATTCTAAATGTACGACGGCGCATTTCTATCAATCATCATCATCATCATCATACCTGGTTGACAGCATCAGGCCAATTCTGTGTCTCCAGACAGAAGGAGCTGTGCTTCCCGTACCTAGCCCCGCCCTTCCCCGTCATCGAGCCATCCAGGAAGTTGGCAGTGTAGAACTGGACGCCTGGTTGGCTGGTAGAAACCTCCAGGACCCGCCCACTGGCTGGGTGACACACTCTGAGATGAAGAAGATTACGTTTTGAGTTTGTGACAGTGTAGTGCATGTGACAGTGTACTGTGTGTATGACGGTGTGCCGTGTGTGACGGAATAGTGTGTGTGTGTGTGTGTGACACTCACAGTATAGTGTGTGTGACCGTGTAGTGTGTGTATGACAGCTTGGTGTGTGTGAGACGGTGTAGTGTGTGCATGACAGTGTAGTGTGTGCATGACAGTGTAATGTGTGACATGTAGTGTGTGAGACGGTGTAGTGTGTGTGTGAAGTGTATGTGTGTGACGGTGTAGTGTGTGTATGACAGTGTAGTGTGTGTATGACGTGTAGTGCGTGTGATGTGTAGTGTGTCTCTGACATCTGTGTGATGGTGTGGTGTGTGACGGTTTAGTGTGTGTGACAGTGTAGTGTGTGTATGACAGTGTAGCGTGGGTGACGGTAGTGTATGTGACTTGTAGTGTGTGTGACAGTGTAGTGTGTATATGACGGTGTAGTGTAGAGTGTGTGTGACGGTGTAGTGTAGAGTGTGTGTGACGGTGTAGAGTGTGTGTGACGGTGTAGTGTAGAGTGTGTGTGACCGTAGAGTGTGTGACCGTGTAGTGTGTGACCGTGTAGTGTAGAGTGTGTGACCGTGTAGTGTAGAGTGTGTGACCGTGTAGTGTGTGACCGTGTAATGTGTGTGACCGTGTAGTGTGTGACCGTGTAGTGTAGAGTGTGTGACCGTGTAGTGTAGAGTGTGTGACCGTGTAGTGTGTGACCGTGTAGTGTAGAGTGTGTGACCGTGTAGTGTAGAGTGTGTGACCGTGTAGTGTGTGTGACGGTGTAGTGTAGAGTGTGTGTGTGTGTGACGGTGTAGTGTAGAGTGTGTGTGTGTGACCGTGTAGTGTGTGTGACCGTGTAGTGTGTGACCGTGTAGTGTAGTGTGTGTGACCGTGTAGTGTGACCGTGTAGTGTGTGACCGTATAGTGTAGTGTAGTGTGTGTGACCGTGTAGTGTGTGACCGTGTAGAGTGTGTGACCGTATAGTGTAGTGTGACCGTGTAGTGTAGTGTGTGTGACCGTGTAGTGTGTGACCGTGTAGAGTGTGTGACCGTGTAGTGTGTGACCGTGTAGTGTGTGTGACCGCGTAGTGTGTGTGACCGTGTAGTGTGACCGTGTAGTGTGTGTGACCGTGTAGAGTGTGTGACCGTGTAGAGTGTGTGACCGTGTAGTGTAGTGTAGTGTGACCGTATAGTGTAGTGTAGTGTGACCGTGTAGTGTGTGACCGTGTAGAGTGTGTGACCGTGTAGAGTGTGTGACCGTATAGTGTAGTGTGACCGTGTAGTGTAGTGTGTGTGACCGTGTAGTGTGTGACCGTGTAGAGTGTGTGACCGTATAGTGTAGTGTAGTGTGACCGTGTAGTGTGTGACCGTGTAGTGTAGAGTGTGTGACCGTGTAGTGTAGAGTGTGTGACCGTGTAGTGTAGAGTGTGTGACCGTGTGACCGTGTAGTGTAGAGTGTGTGACAGTGTAGTGTAGAGTGTGTGACCGTGTAGAGTGTGTGACCGTGTAGAGTGTGACCGTGTAGTGTGTGACCGTGTAGTGTAGAGTGTGTGACCGTGTGACCGTGTAGTGTAGAGTGTGTGACAGTGTAGTGTAGAGTGTGTGACCGTGTAGAGTGTGACCGTGTAGTGTGTGACCGTGTAGTGTGTGACCGCGTAGAGTGTGTGACCGCGTAGAGTGTGTGACCGCGTAGAGTGTGTGACCGTATAGTGTAGTGTGACCGTGTAGTGTGTGTGACCGTGTAGAGTGTGTGACCGTGTAGAGTGTGTGACCGTGTGACCGTGTAGAGTGTGTGACCGTGTGACCGTGTAGTGTAGAGTGTGTGACCGTGTAGAGTGTGTGACCGTGTAGAGTGTGTGACCGTGTAGTGTGTGACCGTGTAGAGTGTGTGACCGTGTAGTGTGTGACCGTGTAGAGTGTGACCGTGTAGAGCAGGGGTCTCAAACTCAATTTGGCTTGGGGCCACCGCTGGTATTGTGATCTCATCGGAGGGCCACACAGAAAGCTCAATATATATTGTTTACATTCATAACATATTTTCGTCATACAAAAGGCAACCAGCAGTTTCTGTACATTTTTATAATAGTTTTTACAGTGAAAATATATATATATATATATATATATATATATATATATATATATATATATATATATATATATTTAAATAACTTATTGAAACTGCACCGAACCAACAAATGCAATCCCTGAATACATTTGTACTTCATTCTATTTCTTGCCAGACACCTGGCAGCGCTTTTGCTCACAGCTGAGCCACATTGACCCTGATGGAGGTCACCGTGGAAACCCTGATGGAGGTCACAGTAGAAGCACTGATCGAGGTCACAGTGGAAACCCTGAGTACAGCTTCACGATAGGCATCACTAAGCCTGGACCTGTACTTGCATTTATTAAAGTTCATAGTCGAGAAAGGTTTCTCACAGCTTCCAAAAAGGTACATTACCCGACTGATCACTTTTGTCTGCTCAGGGAAGGAAACATACTCGGGACTGAGAAATGACTTCATACTACAGATCAAGCTCCATGGGGTGTGTGCACATGAAACATTAATATTACAACAGTTTTTGTTTTCAAAAAAAATATTTACTATATATTTGAGTCAAAATATGTTCTATAGAAAAACGAACTTTTTACAATGTTTACCCATTGTGCATGTTTCAGTACAGTTTTCAGAACAAGAACAACATATGTACTCTGTATCTATGTGTGTACTATGTACTCTGAATGTATGTGTGTACTGTGTACTCTTTACCAGCGCATGGTCGTGTGTGGAGTCGCACAGAGTAAAACTGAACAGCTGAGCAGAGCAGAGCTGCCGTCTCTCTGTGGCCAGTGTGGATTTTTTTAGTACACTGCAAGTTTTTTTTTCTCTCTCAGGTGGTAGTGTGTTTGTCTGTCTGAATAAAAACCAGTGTATCTTTGCAGCGTATGTAGGTCATTGGGTAGTTTGGGTAGGTCATTGGGTAGTAGGTCATTGGGTAGTTTCACAAAAAATGTCTACTGACACCTGAATCAACAAATCACGTTGAAAGGCGGAGCTCGACACAGACGCCTCAGGCTGTGTGCTCCTATGAGAGGCGTATGATCACACAGAGGAGTGGGGCGGAACCTCCGGACTTTGGCGCATCTAGCAGCATCTGAATCTTTTTTCTACTCCGTTTTTTCACGGAGCTATTAATAGAAACGTCCAGTAAACGTTATCTTATGGGGCCGCGCGCGCGGACCTCAGAAAAACGCGCGGGCCGCACTAACACTAAACTTTGATGTCAAGTAGGGGGCCACACAATATCGGCTCGCGGGCCGCAATTGGCCCGCGGGCCGCGAGTTTGAGACCCCTGGTGTAGAGTGTGTGACCGTGTAGTGTGTGACCGTGTAGAGTGTGACCGTGTAGAGTGTGTGACCGTGTAGTGTGTGTGACCGTGTAGTGTGTGTGACCGTGTAGTGTGTGTGACCGTGTAGAGTGTGTGACCGTGTAGAGTGTGTGACCGTATAGTGTAGTGTGACCGTGTAGTGTAGTGTGTGTGACCGTGTAGTGTGTGACCGTGTAGAGTGTGTGACCGTGTAGTGTAGAGTGTGTGACCGTGTGACCGTGTAGTGTAGAGTGTGTGACAGTGTAGTGTAGAGTGTGTGACAGTGTAGTGTAGAGTGTGTGACCGTGTAGTGTGTGTGACGGTGTAGTGTGTGTGACAGTGTAGTGTAGAGTGTGTGACCGTGTAGTGTAGAGTGTGTGACCGTGTAGTGTAGAGTGTGTGACCGTGTAGTGTAGAGTGTGTGACCGTGTAGTGTGTGTGACCGTGTAGTGTAGAGTGTGTGACGGTGTAGTGTAGAGTGTGTGACCGTGTAGTGTGTGTGACGGTGTAGTGTAGAGTGTGTGTGTGTGTGACGGTGTAGTGTAGAGTGTGTGTGTGTGTGACGGTGTAGTGTAGAGAGTGTGTGTGTGACCGTGTAGTGTGTGTGACCGCGTAGAGTGTGACCGTGTAGTGTGTGTGACCGTGTAGAGTGTGACCGTGTAGTTTGTGTGACCGTGTAGAGTGTGTGACCGTATAGTGTAGTGTGACCGTGTAGAGTGTGTGACCGTATAGTGTAGTGTAGTGTGACCGTGTAGTGTGTGACCGTATAGTGTAGTGTAGTGTGTGTGACCGTGTAGTGTGTGACCGTGTAGAGTGTGTGACCGTATAGTGTAGTGTGACCGTGTAGTGTAGAGTGTGTGACCGTGTGACCGTGTAGTGTAGAGTGTGTGGCCGTGTAGTGTAGAGTGTGTGGCCGTGTAGTGTAGAGTGTGTGACCGTGTAGTGTAGAGTGTGTGACCGTGTAGTGTGTGACCGTGTAGAGTGTGTGACCGTATAGTGTAGTGTGACCGTGTAGTGTGTGTGACCGTGTAGTGTGTGACCGTGTAGTGTGTGTGACCGTGTAGTGTAGTGTGACCGTGTAGTGTGTGTGACCGTGTAGTGTGTGACCGTGTAGACTCTACACGGTCACACACTCTACACTGTAGAGTGTGTGACCGTGTAGTGTGTGTGACCGTGTAGAGTGTGTGACCGTGTAGAGTGTGTGACCGTGTAGAGTGTGTGACCGTATAGTGTAGTGTGACCGTGTAGTGTGTGACCGTGTAGTGTAGAGTGTGTGACCGTGTAGTGTGTGACCGTGTAGAGTGTGTGACCGTGTAGTGTGTGACCGTGTAGAGTGTGTGACCGTATAGTGTAGTGTGACCGTATAGTGTAGTGTGACCGTGTAGTGTGTGACCGTGTAGTGTAGTGTGTGACCGTGTAGTGTAGAGTGTGTGACCGTGTAGTGTAGAGTGTGTGACCGTGTAGTGTAGAGTGTGTGACCGTGTAGTGTAGAGTGTGTGACCGTGTAGTGTGTGTGACCGTGTAGTGTAGAGTGTGTGACCGTGTAGTGTAGAATGTGTGACCGTGTAGTGTAGAGTGTGTGACCGTGTAGTGTGTGTGACCGTGTAGTGTAGAGTGTGTGACCGTGTAGTGTGTGTGACCGTGTAGTGTGTGTGACCGTGTAGTGTAGAGTGTGTGACCGTGTAGTGTGTGTGACCGTGTAGTGTGTGTGACCGTGTAGTGTATGTGACCGTGTAGTGTAGTGTGTGTGACCGTGTAGTGTAGTGTGTGTGACCGTGTAGTGTAGAGTGTGTGACGGTGTAGTGTAGAGTGTGTGACCGTGTAGTGTAGAGTGTGTGACCGTGTAGTGTAGAGTGTGTGACGGTGTAGTGTAGTGTGTGTGACCGTGTAGTGTAGTGTGTGTGACCGTGTAGTGTAGAGTGTGTGACGGTGTAGTGTAGAGTGTGTGACGGTGTAGTGTAGAGTGTGTGACGGTGTAGTGTAGAGTGTGTGACGGTGTAGTGTAGAGTGTGTGACGGTGTAGTGTAGAGTGTGTGACGGTGTAGTGTAGAGTGTGTGACGGTGTAGTGTAGAGTGTGTGACCGTGTAGTGTAGAGTGTGTGACCGTGTAGTGTAGAGTGTGTGACCGTGTAGTGTCATCTCACCTGGCAGCGTGTCTCTCTGTCCAGGCGTCCCCAGGTGATGACAGACAGAAATTGTGGTCAAAACCCGGACCTGGGACTTGCTTCAGCCGAGGGCCAATCAGAACAGGCTTCCTGAGGTCGAAGGGCGTGCCATCCACTGGTCTGATCTCGCCTGCAGATTAGGTTATTGATCGGTGATCATGTATCTGAACAAAGGCTAGAGGTTGAGACACTGGGTGGGTGCTGCGCTTCCACGTATGAGAGCAGTGCAGAGAGCTAACCAGTGGGTGCCCAAACACGTCAAACACGATTACTGAGCTTGTTTACAAGATGTTTAGCCAAGGCTGGTCGATAGAGGGAACAATAGAGTGACTATTTGGATGGGGAAATAACACTGAATGGAAATGCTATTGACTCTTTCAGCACAAATAATTCATAAACAGTTAGTGATTTGTTTGGGACACACTTGAACAAATTGCTCCCACATTTAAACCCATGACCTTCTTTGCCTCTGTGGTGGCATCAGCCATCTTTTATGGAGTCTTCTGGTGCAGCAGCATCACGGCAGCTGACAGGAAGAGACTGGACAAACTGGTAAAGAAGGCCAGCAGCGTGCTGGGGCGTCCTCTGGTGGAGGTGGTGGGAGACAGGAGGATGATGCTAAGCTATCACCTGGTGGAGGTGGTGGGAGACAGGAGGATGATGCTAAGCTATCACCTGGTGGAGGTGGTGGGAGACAGGAGGATGATGCTAAGCTATCATCCCTGATGGACAACACCTCCCACCCCTTCAGCCACCGGCTGATTCATCCCCGGTGTGTGAAGGAGAGCAAGTCCTTCCTTCATGCTGCTGTCAGGCTGCACAACCAGCTGAGCTCCCAGTAGACCACAAATAACACTTCAACCTGTGCAATATTAATACACGGTTCATACTAGTTATATTAATTATGTCAGTGTGTGTATGTATATATATATATATATATATATATATATATATATATATATAATTCAGTATTGTCCTTTTTTAATTTAATTTTTTACAGTTTTTACCGTTTACTATGTGCACTTTACCCTGTTTGCTGCTGTAATCCTGAAATATCCCCACTGCGGGACTAATAAAGGAATATCTTATTTTAAAATGTACACACCAGGCGTCGACAAACACAGCGTATTCAACTCAAACAGAAGCGCCGATGACGCGCCAAGTCCCCGTGCAGGACGACCAGACGATCCAGAACTACAGGACGACCAGACGATCCAGAACTACAGGACGACCATAAGATCCAGAACTACAGGACGACCATAAGATCCAGACCTACAGGACGACCATAAGATCCAGAACTACAGGACGACCATAAGATCCAGAACTACAGGACGACCATAAGATCCAGAACTACAGGACGACCATAAGATCCAGAACTACAGGACAACCATAAGATCCAGAACTACAGGACAACCATAAGATCCAGACCTACAGGACGACCATAAGATCCAGAACTACAGGACGACCATAAGATCCAGAACTACAGGACAACCATAAGATCCAGAACTACAGGACGACCATAAGATCCAGAACTACAGGACGACCATAAGATCCAGAACTACCATAAGATCCAGAACTACAGGACGACCATAAGATCCAGACCTACAGGACAACCATAAGATCCAGAACTACAGGACGACCATAAGATCCAGACCTACAGGACAACCATAAGATCCAGAACTACAGGACGACCATAAGATCCAGACCTACAGGACAACCATAAGATCCAGAACTACAGGACGACCATAAGATCCAGACCTACAGGACAACCATAAGATCCAGAACTACAGGACAACCATAAGATCCAGACCTACAGGACGACCATAAGATCCAGACCTACAGGACGACCATAAGATCCAGAACTACAGGACAACCATAAGATCCAGAACTACAGGACGACCATAAGATCCAGAACTACAGGACGACCAGAAGGTCCAGAACTACAGGACGACCATAAGATCCAGACCTACAGGACGACCATAAGATCCAGAACTACAGGACGACCATAAGATCCAGACCTACAGGACGACCATAAGATCCAGACCTACAGGACAACCATAAGATCCAGAACTACAGGACGACCATAAGATCCAGACCTACAGGACGACCATAAGATCCAGAACTACAGGACGACCATAAGATCCAGAACTACAGGACGACCATAAGATCCAGAACTACAGGACGACCACCGAGCCGGCTGAGCGGCGGCTGCCGTGTGTGAACCGATAGTTCCGTTAGCTTCTTAACTTCCCTCCCACACGGCTCAGTGGGCAGCTTACATCATCAGTTTGAGAACAAACTACAACACCAAGGCAGCATTTTCTGATTTTCACTGCTTCAGAGAAGCTCCATTTCTGGGTGAGGAAAATAAAAAGATGTCCGTTCTCTCAGCTTTAAACAGAAAGCACGACAGAGACATGAGGCCCGACCAGTCAGGACAGCCCTCCACTCTGAACTCTGCATAGCACAGGACTGATTGTTGTTTTGTTCAGCCCTCGAGGTGGATTTCCATTCTGCAACAGATTGTGTGATTTAAATAAACAGTCATTAGCTCCTCCGTCTCCCGGGAAACCAAAGCTAATTGCAGAGTAATGAGACTGCATGAAGGAACACACAAAAGCACAAGAGTTCATGCCTCCACACTTCTGTAGGGGAAGCACCATAATTACAGCACATGAAGACGGATCCATCACACAGGCGAGTGGAGGAGCAGTGAACCACCAGTTATCTCAGACAGCAGGACCCCACCTCTTGAAAGAGAAACAGAGACACAGGAAGACGGCAGCACCAGAACGCCTCCCAGAACACAAGCGCTCTGCTGTGTTGAAAAACAAGAGCAATGCTGTCTCTGAGCTGCTTGGCAGTTCCTTCGACCTCATGATTCTCATGTGCTCTGACATGCACTGAGCTGTAAGGTCTTATACAGACAGGTGAGAGCCTTTCCTAATCAAGTCCAATCAGTTTAATTAAACACAGCTGGACTCCAATGAAGGAGTAGAACCATCTCAAGCAGGATCAGAAGAAATGGACAGCATGTGAGTTCAATATGAGTCACAGCAAAGGGTCTGAATACTTATGACCATGTGATATTTTAGTTTCTCTTTTTTAATAAATTTGCAAAAATTTCAGTTTTTTCCTGTCAAGATGGAGTGCTGAGTGTACATTGAGAAATAAAATGAACTTTTTAGATTTTAGCAAAATGGCTGAAATGAAACAGAGTGAAAAATTTAAAGGGGTCTGAATACTTTCCTTACCCACTGTATATGTAATTGAAATACACACACACACACACACACACACACACACACACACACACACACACACACACACACACACACACACACACACACACACACACACACACACACACACACACAAATCCATTTCTCAATGCCGGCTTCATTCTGTTGAGAAAAAACACGCAAATATTTTACCTGTTGGAATCGATGTTTCATCCACAGGCAGGAAGGACTGAGCCGTGATGGACACCTGATGGTCGTAGATATCTGCTGCACCCTACACACACACACACACACACACACACACACAGACGCACACACACACACACACACTAATATGAAAGTAAACCTTCTTACTGATTTGTTCTTTTATGTTTTTGTCCTTTCAAAAAGGATCTCAATGAGAAACACAGTGACCTCATCCTTCCCCTTGCAGTCCCACCTCCCTCTCAGCGTGTCCTCTATCTTAAATCTCCTTCATTCTACACTAAAGATGATCAGAATGATTATATTATATATAATATATTCCTGTCAGTGACATAGTGTGTGCTCCTACCTGTCCCGTCAGGTTGAAGTAGGAGTGGTTGGTGAGGTTGATGGGGGTGGTTTTGGTAGACCTGGCTCGGTATTCAGTGGTTAGTGTTTCTCCCTGAACACACAAATTACATTTTACTAAACTGGACTCTGAAAACGTGATTAAAATGCAAAATCCACTTCATGTCGTGGCGGAAAAACTGTGAATGTTTAAAGCTACGACGAGGAACCTTCATTTTGTGTTGCTTGTGTTGCCTCTGAGCACCAGAGTCTGGTTGGAACAGCTGTACATGTAAATATATGCAGCAGGCTCTGACTGCCTGCTACACGCAGACCTGGTTCTGGTTCTGGTTCTGGGGGTGTGGGTGTCGGCTCCCAGAGGAGAAGCTCTGCTCCTGGAGGAGGAGGCGATGCTGGTCTCCTCCCACAGGGCGTTCTACTTGGTTAGGTTCAGGAAACTCATGGTTTGGGTTCAAAGAAACCCTTTCTGCATAAAGCACTGAAGGCAAACGTGTCCCACGAGCCGGTCGGGTCTGCCCACCCTGCTGGGTGTGAATCAGTCTTCTGAAACCGGACCTGATAGCAGGCATTAAGAATGGCTCAAAATAAATCAATCTTCTCTCTGATGGTCTCGTGATGTAGTTTTTTACTGCTGAGGCACAGTAGGCCATTTCATTTAGACCGCTTCATAACCAGTTAAAAGATCCTTCACTCAAAGTATGAAGTCAATATGGCGTTTCACAAAGTATAACACAGCTTTCCTTTTGGGAAAGAAGAGGTCCTGCTCCTGTGTTTATGACCAATACTGTAATAACTCACCGCCCCTTTTCATTTTCCGGTGGTTTAGTTTGATCAAAGGTTGTTTGGTTTCCAGCATTCGTGAGTCAAAACCCTTCATCGGTCCATGAATAGAAAGATGTGAGCCCGGTGTTCCTACCTGGAGGGTGTAGGACACAGAGACCTGAACCTCTCCAGGATAACCCTGGTCTCCATCTGGACTGGTAAGACTCAGCTGAACACCACCTTCCACTGCTGCAGCCAGCCAGATAGCCTGAGACACACACACACACCAGAGATCAATAACAGGTGATGTAACATGAAA
The DNA here is from genome assembly GCA_038501785.1 of Myoxocephalus aenaeus. NCBI lineage: Eukaryota > Metazoa > Chordata > Actinopteri > Perciformes > Cottidae > Myoxocephalus > Myoxocephalus aenaeus. Next base: position 275,211 of record JBAMJR010000184.1, read on the forward strand.
TACTACTCTTACAGGAAGCGCAGATTTATACTGTGGAGTTGTGTTTAGATTGTTTTATGCGTAAAGTACCACAGTAAAAGTCATTTAACACGAGATTAGAAGGGAACATTGAGCGTAGAGCAGTTTGCAGCTTGTTCTGCTCAGGAGAGCCAGAACCAGAACAACGATAGGGAGACGTCAGTGAAGCGGTCCCACTTCCTTAATCGTTACCGGCTTGAGCTGGCTTTCTGAGATGGGGGTTGGAGGCGGGGTGGTCCCTAAAACTGTTTGAGTTGATATAATAATGGGAACGGGAGCTGTTGTCTGATGATACCGGACGCAACTCGTTTTATTTGTAAACTATGTGTTTCAAATAAATCTACGTGAAGTGAACTTTAAACCAAACTCTGTGTGTTCTGTGGGGTTTTATCACTGAGGTCCTGAGTGAGTCCCTGTGGCGTCTCACGAGCATCAGATAGGAGACAGATTCAAGTTCATCAGGTTCAGAAAGATTAAATCATCATCGAAGAAGGAAATCAGCCACAACAATACCCGATTTATTTTTGTATATACGGTCTGACTCAGACAAATCCAGGTCGACATCTTCACCACTCGCAGTGTATTTAGTGCAAAATGCTCTCCTTCTGTTTCTCAAGAGAGTTTCCTTAAAAAAACAACTAAACGTCAGAAGATACCCACTTGCTTAAGGCCTAAGGCCACCATGTCCTCTGCCCTCCGGCCTCAGAGCTGTGGACAGCTCCGTGAACAGGTCTGTCACGGAGCTGCAGAGTCAGAGCAACCTTTGAAATGAGGGTTATATGGTAATGTGGTTGTATGGTAATATGTCTAACCTCAGCAGCTGGAGTCGATCCTTTCTCAACGCAAACTTGTTCAGAAACAAAATAACGGAACGCCTAAAAGTTATATTTACTCAATTTCTCTTCTTTTTTTCTAATCTGTGATCCACTATGGATCTCATATTCAATGTAATAAACACCTTTCTGGCCTTACGGCATCTGTTCATGTTTCCTTGTGTTTTTTGAGTTACAAGTGATGGCGTCCGGCCGGTGAAACCAGCGGCTCATCGCCTCACCTTGTTGAAGCCCCGCAGACCCCCGTGCAGGGCGTTGGGTCCGTTGTTGACGTCGAGGCGGTGCTCCTTCCCCTCCAGCACAAAGCGACCCAGAGCGATCCTGTTGGCCACGCGGCCCACCACGGCGCCCAGGTACCGCCGGTCCGACACGTAACCTGGCAACACAGCAACCTCTGAGCGCTTTCCGGAAACATCTCCCAGCTTGATGAAGCGTCACTGACGTTTAAAGCCACCAAACAAACACCGTCGGCCTTCAGCCGGTCTGAGGTCGAGTGCTGCGTGTTTCCACAAAGTAAGACGACGAAGAAGTCGTGATGTCTCACGGTTATTAGTTTCATTCAGACGTGACTTCTGTAACCTGAACACGCGTTTAAGGCTCGTCTTCAGGGCGGTGCTCGTAAACTTAGTTGTGATTTTCTTGTTTTCAAACTCATTGTTATGATTCTGTGGTTCGGTGGCGCCGTCTAACCTCCTCCTACCAACGTATTTAACACACGAGGACTACTGGAACTACTGAAAGAATAAACTACGGTAAGAAGCAACCATCACAGTCAAACGTTAACTTATTTGTTACCAAACATTAGCAGTTTGGTAATAATGTCATCTCAAGATAACCACGAGATTATTTTCATTCGCTTATTGTGTAAAACAAAAACAGACAGAGCACATGAGTAAATGTGTGTGTCGACCTTCTCATAATATATATTCAATATGTCATCTTACAAACAGCATGAATGTCGATGCAAAAGGGTTAAGAGTTCATGCGTCCTATAGCATTTACACTCTTGATGTCATCATCTTTTGATCCCTTTCCGCGTCCTTCTAGAAGACGCGTGTTCCTTCCTCTACCTTCCAGGTCGTCGTATCCCAGGACGACGTCTTCCACGCGTCCATCCCGCCCTCTGCTGCACACGGACCGGATGATGGCGCCCAGGGTGAGGACCTCCACGCGCACCAGGGAGGACTGGAGGACCCACAGGTCCACACGGCCCTGCCCGGCCACCTCGCCCCACTGCTGATGGCTCACCTGAGTCATCCTGGACCAACAACAACAACAACAACAACACCTTTACATCACTCGGAAAACATTCTTTTCTCTCAAAGTCTCATCTTTACGCTAAAGTTACATCTGCATTGTCCTGCACCTCAAAGTCAAAGTCAGTTTGATTTGTCAATTCTTCCATTGTGCAAGCATACAGAAGATTTGAAATTGTTTGTCCGACATAAAGTGAATGTACTGTAATGTAGTGCAAAAACAGTTAAAGTTAAAAAATAATAATAATAGAACATATAAACAACATAAATTAGGAAACTGGAGTGTGTAAGTTGACGCGTCACAAATAGTTTTCTGATAAAAGCGCTATTTACATTATTATGTATTTATACAAAGAAGGACAATTAGCTTTTCGTGGCTTTAGAAGCAGAAGGTGGTCAAAAATCTTCATCTGAATAAATATTTTGCAGCCAAATCAAATATTTACAGGATGTTCAACCTGTGTTTCTTTATAATGCCTTTAATACATGCCATGTGTCTTTATAGAGCTTGAAAGAGTGCTCAAAAAGAGAGTAACTCTTGATTATGAACATGGTCTGTGTTCATAACCAAGAGTTCCTCTGTTTGATTCTCCCGTTCATCTCGTTAGAGCGCCCTCTGGTGGTTCGGAGAATAACGCAGCCCACAAAGCTTCACTAGACACGTCACGAGTTATCTGTAACCGGATTAATTCAGCAACAGACTCCAGCCTCCACACGTCGAACAGGACACACACACACACACACACACACACACACGGTGGGAACAGCAGCGGGCTGCTAGCTGCGTGCTAACTGTAGAGCCTTCATTTGTTGTCAAGTCATTTCTTTGTAATCAACCATCATGACAAACTCTGAGTTGTCTGCTCACGTCGCACCTGTCGCTCACCTCGAGTTTAGCAGAACGAGTCACGTGAACGACTTGTTTACTTCCGGCTTCCTTCTTCTTCTTCCTGTTTATTGGCGGATCGCAAACCAACGTAAACGGTGCACGACGCCACCTACTGGACCGGATGTTTAGGTTCATGCAGAATAAGATAAAATAAGATATAATAATCCTTTATTAGTCCCGCAGTGGGGAAATTGCAGGATTACAGCAGCAGACAGGTAAAGTGCACACAAGAGACACATAGTAAAATAAAATCAAGTAATATAAATAAACAGTAAAACAGTAATAAAAACAGTAAAGAAGAATACAATAGCAATATTAAGTATACAGACGGAATAAAAACAAGTATATGAAAGTATTTCAATGTATTATATATTGCACTAGATGATGAACGTAACTAAAGTGGCCAAAAGTGTTAAAGTGTTTTAAGTGACAGGGAAAACACACACACATTATCTTTAATATTCCTGTTGCTCTTAGGTAATTCATTGGCATGTTGTGCACTTTCGCAACAGATTCCCGAATGTAGAATTATGTTTTCCATTGATCAGCTGGTCAATTCCAATTTGAGATTGCAATTTCCAATTGCAATCTGGTATAGACAGTAGACCGTTTCTAGTTTATTACAGTGAGTGCATTGTCCCGTTGGGTGCTTGCCTGTTATTATTATTATTATTATTATTATTATTGGTTTAATCCTGTGTGTCCTATATGCTCTCTCCGTCTGTGGGCTCCCGTTGTGTATTCCACCAACACCTACATGTTCTTGAATACTGTAGAGATGTCTCCACGTGTCACTGGCGTGTTCAGTGGAGTCTGATCCATTGCGCTGCTTTGATCGGCTCGTGGGGTCCAACAACGAACGCCCACTCTTTCTACCTCTCTGCTCTCTGAATGTAGCTGCGTGCACAGCTTTGCTGCTGTGGAAAATGTCTTTTCCTCACCACTTTTCCTAAAACATCGATGGGAAACGTTGTGGGGTTTGGGAAAGATCTGAAGGAGAATTCACAAGGAGTTAGGAAAAGATAACTGTAGTGCTCAGAGAATCCAACTGCACTTTCACAGAGCAATATTATTATGGTAGCACTATGGCAAAGACACATTTAAAAAAGTATACTTTGTAATGTGCTTCTAATATGCTGATCATCTTAATAAAACAGGCTCCTTCAATGACAGGTGGAAGATACTGCAGCTTCTTCGTCACACTTTACACTCAATGCTGCTCCCAGTAGATCACACAAGACAAAACGCACAATTCATTCATGTGCAATATCAATTAAACTGTTGAATAATAATCAATATAAATATTTCCTATGTGCAATAATGTGATTTCAACTGTTACTTTTACTGTTTCATTATGCATTAAAGGCCTATCTTTATTTAATTGTTCAAACTTCTTCAACAGCTCTGTCCCTCATGACTGCAAATGTCCCGCCGCAGGACTTATAACGGCTTGTGTCAAATGTGGACACCCCGGAGTAAAATATCATCTTCATATCATATCACTTCATTACCAAGGTTGAAATGGAAATAAAAAGGATGAAAGAATGTTTTCTTTTCATCCTTACCTGCACGACGTTAATGCGTCTCTGTGCACAGAGGACACCATGGGTCCGGCGGTGCGGCCATCGCAGTCAGGTGTGGGCTTTGGGAGCGTTGGGAGCGTTGGGGGGCGTTGGGAGCGTTGGTAGAGTTGGGAGCGTTGGGGGCGTTGTGGGCATTGGGAGCGTTGGTAGCGTTGGGGGCGTTGGGAGCGTTGGGGGCGTTGGGAGCGTTGGGAGCATTGGTAGAGTTGGGAGCATTGGTAGAGTTGGGATCGTTGGGAGCGTTGGTAGCGTTGGGGGCATTGGGAGCGTTGGAAGCGTTGGAAGCGTTGGGAGCGTTGGGAGCCTTGCGGGCGTTGAGAGCGTTCAGAGTGTTGGAGGCGTTGGTGGCGTTGGGGGCATTGGGGCGTTGAGAGCGTTCAGAGCGTTGGGGGCATTGGTAGCGTTGGGGGCGTTGGGGCGTTGGGGGCATTGGGAGCGTTGGGAGCGTTGGGAGCATTCAGAGCCAAGCACACTTTCTGTAATTCCATGTGTGCTGCACTTGACTTGGGCACAGGGTGTGTAATGGAATGGGTGGAATCAGAACGAATACATTATGAATCACATTATTATTGGAGCTTTCCCCATCAGGAAGCACTGACAGTTTAGGAAACAGACACTTGTTGATGTGCAGAAGAAAGTGTGTTGAATAATTCATCAAAATGACATGTTTGATGTGCACACAGACACAGCGGGTTGTGAAGCTCAAAACATTTCATATTCATTTATTTCATTAAAAAATAGACCAATAGACACCTTTTCGGGGAAGACATTGCATAACTTTATTATATTCTCTCTAGAACAAAGCTCAGGAAATGTCAAAAATGCCCTCCCTGAAAAATATATAGATTTGCTCACAAATTTAAAGTAATTTCTAGTTATGTATGCCGAATATGTCAATACAGATATTACATAAAACATTACAGCAGAACTGCTGCTTGGTGTCCATTGCCAGATTATTCACTGTATGTTGTGTAGACCACACATGCTCACCATTTCCTCTGGTTACTCAAATATAAATGCACACTGAATTGCTTAGAGCACACTTATATATACTGTATATACACATAATGACTGCAGTTCAATAATGTTGTGGATGTGGCTTCTTCACATTGTGCTTCTAGGATTTCTCTGTGAGAAGGTGTTAACCACAGATATTACTGTTATGCTGGAGCTGCATGGTCAGGCTATTGGATGATTGGTAAATTGTTTAGATTGTAGGAAAATAATTACAGCAAATTAATTAAAAGTTTGTAAAAAAAACTTTACCAATCATAGTCATTGCCTAACCTCAACCATACAAAGTCAATGCTTAACATCAACCATACAGAGTCAATGCCTGACCTCAACCATACAAAGTCAATGCCTGACATCAACCATACAAAGTCAATGCTTAACATCAACCATACAAAGTCAATGCCTGACCTCAACCATACAAGTCAATGCTTAACATCAACCATACAAAGTCAATGCCTGACCTCAACCATACAAAGTCAATGCTTAACATCAACCATACAAAGTCATTGCCTAACCTCAACCATACAAAGTCAATGCCTGACCTCAACCATACAAAGTCAATGCTTAACATCAACCATACAAAGTCAATGCTTAACATCAACCATACAAAGTCAATGCCTGACCTCAACCATACAAGTCAATGCTTAACCTCAACCATACAAAGTCAATGCCTAACCTCAACCATACAAAGTCAATGCCTAACCTCAACCATACAAAGTCAATGCCTGACCTTAATCAAAGTCTGCAGGAAGGATAGTAATGTTATTAATACTACTGTTTGTTGACACTGAATGAATTGGACTGATGGCCATCAGTCCAAATTAGCAATAAGTCAAAACTAACGCAAGTATTTCCAAACGGGTTCCTGCCAATAAGTTCCCACAGCAAGACTCTCCTCTTCTCAATATCCCTGCATGCAGCACAACATTGGGTGTTTCTGTTATACTGTGGACACGACTTCAGGCTGACAGCAGGATTCCTCTGCATGGGATGATAAGTAGTACCAGAAGCTATGTTTCTATGAACCATGTCCCAACAATAACCAAATAGCTCCTTCTTTACAAAGGTGCATTATGCATGAGCAGGTTGGGTTGGGTCATGATGTTTCACTACTAGCCGAAGGCCATGCAGAGGTATCGCGTGTTATTGTGGCTCCTCCAATAGTTCTGTTTGACTCTACTCAGAAAGACAGTGGTTATGTGCAGCCTAGACAGTATAGGTTTAAGTGATTTGATGCTAGTTGAGCTGGTTATGGTTTCAGCCCGTTAAAAATACAACAATCTAAAAGTACATTTTACACCAATCATTTGCAAAGATAAGCACTGCAATTTGATATCAACAACCTTAGCTAGTGTTTTTATTTGTAGCTGTCATTAAAAAAATTCAAGCAATAATGCTGCACAGGTTTTTTTAACTTCATATTTGGTATGAATCCTTCGTGTGAGAGACTCTGACCACCATGTGATGTACTTGCAGCTGAGCTTGTACTAAAAGAATAGATATTAGCGTTGAAAGTTTAGTAGGAAGATTCAGTGCAAATGATCAACATTCCATCCCATATGATGAAATGTTTCCCCCCAATATGTTTGAACTTCTTCAGTGGAGCCCAAAAAAGGTGATGTCAGTCCATTTGTCCATCCACCAACCACTTTGGTCCAGAGCACGATACCAGATTACAGTGACCTCTGGACTAATAGATTGATGTAAAAACGATATTTCGATTTCCTCCTTGATCTTTACTTTTAGTGCCATTATCAAATAGAACGGAAAATGACACATCATCACTTTCTTTTGATCAAGTGTTTGTTCCATCACAAGTTATTTTGATAACCAAATTAAATTTAAACCCCCAGAAGAGGAATTCTTCAGATTTGGCAAAAGTCAAGAGTTAGTTGGGCTCTATAAGAACCAACTAACAGCCTCTACACACTGTTATCATTGTGCAGTGAAAACAGGCAGCTGTATCAGCGCTAAAGAAATGTCTGGCTTCACACATTATTATTCTAGTATAGGGGAAAAAACACTCTGGCTTGTTTACATTTCTTTAAACCAATCACAATCAACTTCGGCGGCGCTAAGCACAGGATGCAGCAATGGTGCCCTTCCAAAATAGATGCACCGCAGAGAGTGGAAGGGGAGGAGGATGCTGCGTGATGACTTATACTCAGTCTACATCATATATTCCAAATGTACTCTGTGGTGTGCAACATCCCAAACCAAGACGGAAAACCTCAGTGCACCTTTCAACCTTGACGAAGGCAGCGGACCAGATCCCCTTCTTCTGCTCTTACCTTTCACAATAAAAGCCCTTGGCATATACACCGCGTAACTGTTGACTAGAGGGAATTCACTCGGAGCATTTTTGCTAAAAGGAAAACATCTTACATTAGCTGGCCGAATGCTTCTCTAGTTGTCTTCTGCCTGTGCAAATATTTTCAGTGTTCAGTAAAAGGTATGCCAGTATGAACAGTTTTGATATGAAATATTTGCATATTGGTTAATCATCACCACCCCACTGTGTACAGGCCCTAACGCTACATTTACTGTGCATTTGTACAGAAGAAATGTCCAAATCTAATAGACAGCTTTACCCTGAAATGCACTGAGTACATTCACGCTCCATCGACACAAAACCTTTCCATTTTGGAAACCGTGAACTTAGTTTTTTGCTCAGTCTACCTTTCGTAGATATCCATGGAAAATATTGAGCTAATTCATGCTCCTGGTGGAATGAACCCCTTCATTTAAAGTCTTGCTTGTCCTTAATTAGTAATTATTGCCACACAACAACATTATGAGAAGCCATTGCAATATTTAGCAGTGTCTGCGCAGTAAGATTATTGTAATTAAAGTATGCCATTGAATATACCTGGTCTCACTCTTAACTCGTCAAATACCAGCGGTTGGTCAGTGCTCCTCAGACTCTGATACCGACACAACAAGGACTAACTCCTGCGTCTGTGTGAGACACACCGGGACTTCAACTGACTCAATGTAATCATCCGTGTCATTAACACACTTCAGTCCAGGAGGCCGCTGCTCGTGTCCCTCGTGTTGCTAAAAGTAAACGCTGATATTGTGTCATACGTGGCGTCACGTGAGTCGTTGGCGTCTCTAGTCAAATGACTCGTTCGTAACTCGTTAGACTCCAGTGTGTGAATGTGGGTGAATGTGGGTTACATGTAGTGGAAGGTCGGAAGACGAGAAAGTCGCTTTACAAATACAAGTCCATTAACCATTTAGTCACTTAGTAGTGACTTATTGTTAACGTAAACCACGCTCTTTTCCAAACTAAGTGGTTTTGTTAGCCTACACCTAACTTCCTGTGAAGACGGAAGTTTATTTTGAAGAGACAAGATGCATGTATATACAAAGAAACTGACGTCACGTCCTAAACTAACGCCGAGGCTACCTTGACCATCATAGTTTGAAACTTAGGACCGCTGACCAATCGGCGGTATTTAACAGGTTGGTTGTGAGGCCGCGTCGTCGAATAAGCCGGTTGATCCATTCAGAAGATGAGAGGCATTGTTTCTGCACGGGGGGCTTTAGCTGGCGTCGCTGAGCGTGGCCAGGATGGAGCTGGCCTGCGAGGCCAGCTTACTGCTGCTGTGATCGGTCAGTGTGCGCAGGCTTTCCTCCATGTGCACGGAGTTCAACTCCACCTTCATCACACCTGGAGCAGACGAGGACGGGAAGAAGAAGAGAGAGAGAGAGAAGTGAGAAAGGGATTGCAACTGGAGGTGGTAAAACACATCAGGCCGCTCGCCTGCAGCCACTGATTGGACAACACCTGAAGCTCCATTTTAGATTCAGTCTCAGAGAAGACTAATACAACTGTCACACCAGTGTCCTTCAGGCCACACGGTTCTCATGCACTGTTCGTCGCTAAAGCTACAACAAGTAGCCGTATACAACTCACAGAATCAATTTATAAGGGAGGGTCGGGTTTGGTCTACAAACATCAGACTTTCACCCAGGAGACCACTGTTAGTGTCCCGTGTGACACCAGAAGACGACATTGCTTCTGTGTTACGTAACTTGCGTTCTTAAGTGACTGTTCTTGATCCAACGAGCTTCTAAAATAAAACTCCTGTGTGTCGTTTCTATTATGCAGCATGAAAATATTGATCTTATGAACAATTCCTTGCCAAATCTCTCTCTCTCTCTCTCTCTCTCTCTCTCTCTCTATCTCTCTCTCTCTCTCTCTCTCTCTCTCACATCTTGAACGTTGTGGAATCTTGTGAAGTGTGTCGTAAAATCAAGCTTACTGGAGTTGGCCAGGCTGCAGATGAGGCCTAGAGCACTGAACTTGACCTCGACTGCCCCGGCAGGATCCTCCAACATCTTCTTCAGCATGGGCAACAGCTCGGCCTCCCTAAACGGGTCCTTCACAGACTCTGTGGTCACACACACAGACACACATAGAGGTAAACATGCAATGCATTACTGCATGAAGATGTTGAGTCTCATTCCTGAACTAAGTGTTTAGTGTTTAGTGTTTCCTAAGTGTTTAGTCCTGTGTGTTTCTGGTGGAGCACGCAGCTTCTGAGGAGCAGGTGGCACCTCGTATGGTCGGCTCCTTCAACTTATTAATACAGCGAGCAGCTTCACAGAGGAAGATTAAAACAGCACAGAAAACTCAATAAATAATAGAGTTTTGTAGACTAAAGATTTCAACAATAAAGTCACTAAAATAGGCTCAAGACCTCGGGGAAGTACCACAAGTAATGACTAAGACTTTAAAACTAAAGCAATGAATGATGAGGCTCCTTAACTAAACGCCAGGTTAAAATATATGTTAAATAAAATAGCTTGCATAGGATTTTTGACATTTTTTGGGCTTAAACATATGTACACATCACTTGGTTCCTATGAATTGCCTTGATAAAATTGTTAACATAAAAATGATGTTCCATATCCATACATAGGAATGCACACGGTGGACTTTGCAAAGCATGTAAGTTAAACAAAGAAGGAGAGCTCAATAAGATGCAAATGAAGTCAGGAACAATAAAGCAACATGGACTGAAACGTGACACGATAAAGGTCAAAGGTCAAGTCATTACTGAAACAGGACGCAGCAGCTTCACCAAGTTCAGCACAACCAGGAACCAAAGGAAAGACGGAGCATCAATAGAGATCAGATGCATGCATCATACTTCCTATGATGCATACATCTGGGTCATTTTGTATCCTTCTAGGCTGAGGAGAAATAAGATTCTCCTCCTATGAGTTTTATAGTTTCAGTCCTAACTTTCAGTCCTGTACTTCTCAACCTAAAAGAATAATAAAAGTTATTCTGACGTGCTTCTGAAATGTGGGCCGAGAACCTCGTCTCTGAAATTGCTTTACCAATGTCAATGGCAGATGCTATCGCCAGGGCAACCAGGGCCTCGTTCTGCATGATGACGTGTTCACTTGTTGCCATCGAGATAAGGTGCCGAACCCCGTCTGCTTTGGCCACAGCATGGACCACTTCCTGTCAGAGAGAGGGAAGCCACTCATTACACATGTTCAGTTAAAACCCGTTGAAAACTGTGGCGCCCTTTGGCAGATATTGCTATAAAAACTGTATAATTCACTTCTTCATTTACTCATAACCAGTAACATAGACTGATATTTACACATCTGAACACACAACTCACATTATACTCTATTATAACACCAGCATTATTCAAACAGCCCTAGTGGTTGCAGAGATATACTCGAGCAGAGGCCTAAAAATAGGTGTTTTTTTTACATATATATATATATATATATATATATATATATATATATATATATATATATATATATATATATATAGATATATATATTCACTTTCATTACATTAAACTCAAACACTATGGGTATAATTACCAAGAAGAAAGACATTTAAGAAAATGAATAAATTGTACTAATGCTAGCTGCTCATGCTAATGCTAGTTGCTCATGCTAATGCTAGCTCGGCTCACAGGGCTGCGGCTGTGCCTGATGAAGGCGGCCAGCAGGCGACTGGCTTCTCCTCGCACTCCCGCGTGGTCTTTGGCTTCACACCACTCCATGACTCTCCCCAGCAGCACGCCGTCTCTCCCCAGCACCAGCGCTGCCTCCTCTGACACACACACACACACACACACACACACACACACACACACACACACACACACACACACACACACACACACGGCACAGCAGAGAAAAGGGGTCACGACTCTGATGAGGAACTATATCAGAATCAAATAGATGTATCCGCCTGGGATCATGAATGTGCTCGTCAAACCGTTGGGATGGACCAAACTAGAGGTTTGAAGACGTCACCCTGGTCTCTGTTACAGACCCAATGATTCATCCATTTATGAAGAAGATAACAGGCTTGTCGTCCCAGGGGACAAAGCCGAATGTAACAAACCCAGTGTGGTTGGGTTAATCCAGTCATGGCAATCTGATCGTAGCACTAATTGACACAAGAGGAATCAAATCTGGGCTTAAAGGAGCAATATACGACATTCAGATGTTTAATATCTACCTGAGCAGAATGAAGACTCTTATCAGAGCTCCTCTCTTTGTTCAGAGCCGACCGGCCGCGTGCCTTTAGTGCATGTGAGTGCATGTGAACGTGCCTTTTAGTGCATGTGAGTGCATGTGAACGGGCCTTTTAGTGCATGTGAGCGTGCCTTTTACTGCATGTTAGTGCATGTGAACGTGCCTTTTAGTGCATGTGAGTGCATGTGAGCGTGCCTTTTAGTGCAGGTGAGCGTGTCTTTTAGTGCATGTGAGTGCATGTGAACGTGCCTTTTAGTCTATGTGAGCGTGCCTTTTACTGTATGTTAGTGCATGTGAACGTGCCTTTTAGTGCATGTGAGTGCATGTGAGCGTGCCTTTTAGTGCAGGTGAGTGTGCCTTTTAGTGCAGGTGAGTGCATGTGAACGTGCCTTTTAGTGCATGTGAGTGCATGTGAACGGGCCTTTTAGTGCATGTGAGTGCACGTGAACGTGCCTTTTAGTGCATGTGAACGTGCCTTTTAGTCTATGTGAGCGTGCCTTTTACTGCATGTTAGTGCATGTGAGTGTGCCTTTTAGTGCATGTGAGTGCATGTGAACGTGCCTTTTAGTGCATGTGAGTGCATGTGAACGGGCCTTTTAGTGCATGTGAGTGCACGTGAACGTGCCTTTTAGTGCATGTGAACGTGCCTTTTAGTCTATGTGAGCGTGCCTTTTACTGCATGTTAGTGCATGTGAGCGTGCCTTTTAGTGCATGTGAGTGCATGTGAACGTGCCTTTTAGTCTATGTGAGCGTGCCTTTTAGTGCATGTGAGTGCATGTGAACGTGCCTTTTAGTGCATGTGAGTGCATGTGAACATGCCTTTTAGTGCATGTGAGTGCATGTGAACGGGCCTTTTAGTGCATGTGAACGGGCCTTTTAGTCTATGTGACCATGCCTTTTACTGCATGTGAGTGCATGTGAACGGGCCTTTTAGTCTATGTGAGCGTGCCTTTTAGTGCATGTGAGTGTGCCTTTTAGTGCATGTGAGTGCATGTGAACGTGCCTTTAAGTGCATGTGAGTGCATGTGAACGGGCCTTTTAGTGCATGTGAACGTGCCTTTTAGTGCATGTGAGTGCATGTGAACGGGCCTTTTAGTCTATGTGAGCGTGCCTTTTAGTGCATGTGAGCGTGCCTTTTAGTGCATGTGAACGTGCCTTTTAGTGCATGTGAGTGCATGTGAACGTGCCTTTTAGTGCATGTGAGCGTGCCTTTTACTGCATGTTAGTGCATGTGAGCGTGCCTTTTAGTGCATGTGAGTGTGCCTTTTAGTGCATGTGAGTGCATGTGAACGTGCCTTTTAGTGCACGTGAGTGCATGTGAGCGTGCCTTTTAGTGCATGTTAGTGCATGTGAGCGTGCCTTTTAGTGCATGTGAGTGTGCCTTTTACTGCATGTTAGTGCATGTGAACGTGCCTTTTAGTGCATGTGAGTGCATGTGAGCGTGCCTTTTAGTGCAGGTGAGCGTGTCTTTTAGTGCATGTGAGTGCACGTGAACGTGCCTTTTAGTGCATGTGAACGTGCCTTTTAGTCTATGTGAGCGTGCCTTTTACTGCATGTTAGTGCATGTGAGCGTGCCTTTTAGTGCATGTGAGTGCATGTGAACGTGCCTTTTAGTCTATGTGAGCATGCCTTTTACTGCATGTTAGTGCATGTGAACGTGCCTCTTAGTGCATGTGAGTGCATGTGAACGTGCCTTTTAGTGCATGTGAGTGCATGTGAACAGGCCTTTTAGTGCATGTGAACGGGCCTTTTAGTGCATGTGAGTGCATGTGAACGTGCCTTTTAGTCTATGTGAGCATGCCTTTTACTGCATGTTAGTGCATGTGAACGTGCCTCTTAGTGCATGTGAGTGCATGTGAACGGGCCTTTTAGTCTATGTGAGCGTGCCTTTTAGTGCATGTGAGTGTGCCTTTTAGTGCATGTGAGTGCATGTGAACATGCCTTTTAGTGCATGTGAGTGCATGTGAACGGGCCTTTTAGTGCATGTGAACGGGCCTTTTAGTGCATGTGAGTGCATGTGAACGTGCCTTTTAGTCAATGTGAGCATGCCTTTTACTGCATGTTAGTGCAGGTGAACGTGCCTTTTAGTGCATGTGAGTGTGCCTTTTAGTGCATGTGAGTGCATGTGAACGTGCCTTTTAGTGCATGTGAGTGCATGTGAACGGGCCTTTTAGTGCATGTGAACGGGCCTTTTAGTGCATGTGAGTGCATGTGAACGTGCCTTTTAGTCTATGTGAGCATGCCTTTTACTGCATGTTAGTGCATGTGAACGTGCCTTTTAGTGCATGTGAGTGCATGTGAACGGGCATTTAGTGCATGTGAGCCTGCCTTTTAGTGCATGTGAACGTGCCTCTTAGTGCATGTGAGTGCATGTGAACGGGCCTTTTAGTCTATGTGAGCGTGCCTTTTAGTGCATGTGAGTGTGCCTTTTAGTGCATGTGAGTGCATGTGAACATGCCTTTTAGTGCATGTGAGTGCATGTGAACGGGCCTTTTAGTGCATGTGAACGGGCCTTTTAGTGCATGTGAGTGCATGTGAACGTGCCTTTTAGTCAATGTGAGCATGCCTTTTACTGCATGTTAGTGCAGGTGAACGTGCCTTTTAGTGCATGTGAGTGTGCCTTTTAGTGCATGTGAGTGCATGTGAACGTGCCTTTTAGTGCATGTGAGTGCATGTGAACGGGCCTTTTAGTGCATGTGAACGGGCCTTTTAGTGCATGTGAGTGCATGTGAACGTGCCTTTTAGTCTATGTGAGCATGCCTTTTACTGCATGTTAGTGCATGTGAACGTGCCTTTTAGTGCATGTGAGTGCATGTGAGCGTGCCTTTTAGTGCATGTGAGCCTGCCTTTTAGTGCATGTGAACGTGCCTTTTAGTGCATGTGAGTGCATGTGAACGTGCCTTTTAGTGCATGTGAGCGTGCCTTTTACTGCATGTTAGTGCATGTGAACGTGCCTTTTAGTGCATGTGAGTGTGCCTTTTAGTGCATGTGAGTGCATGTGAACGTGCCTTTTAGTGCACGTGAGCGTTCATTTTAGTGCATGTGAGTGTGCCTTTTACTGCATGTTAGTGCATGTGAATGTGCCTTTTAGTGCATGTGAGTGCATGTGAGCGTGCCTTTTAGCGTCGTTAGCAGTGTGAGCGATGCCTCTTCCTCAACGTGCTCACCTTGTCCGTCCACCATCATGCGCAGCGTTCCCAGCAGCTTGAACTGGACCGGCGGCATGTCGGAGCGCAGCAGGGTCTTTATCCTCTCAGTCACGCCGTCCTCCAGCATCCGCACCTTGTTGCTGGCTGAAAGAAACCCATCATTTTCATCATCAATATGATTGGAATGATAGAATAAAGAAAAAGATTTTCTCTTCCTGATTGATGCATTTTTCTGACTCGTTTTGGAGGTGACCCAGAGAGTGTTACGTGTTAACATGTATATGATGGTTTTCTTTAATCAGTACCAGGGATGGCCAGGTTTCTGAGCGCGCTCAGTCCAGCGTGTTGAACGGAAACATCTCCTTCGTCAACATGCTGCTCCAACAAGGTCAGGATGTGAGGAACCACACCGAGGTCCAGCATCTTCACACAGTTACTGTCTGACAGAAACACAGCAGGCCCACAGAGACCTTCAAGACCTGGTTACCGTGTTACACACTGCTACATGCTACTACATTACACACACTGCTACATGCTACTACATTACACACACTGCTACATGCTACTACATTACACACACTGCTACATGCTACTACATTACACACACTGCTACATGCTATGCCATTACACACACTGCTACATGCTACTCCATTACACACACTGCTACATGCTATTACATTACACACACTGCTACATGCTACTACATTACACACACTGCTACATGCTATTACATTACACACACTGCTACATGCTACTACATTACACACACTGCTACATGCTACTACATTACACACACTGCTACATGCTACTACATTACACACACTGCTACATGCTACTACATTACACACACTGCTACATGCTACTACATTACACACACTGCTACATGCTACTACATTACACACACTGCTACATGCTATTCCATTACACACACTGCTACATGCTACTCCATTACACACACTGCTACATGCTACTACATTACACACACTGCTACATGCTACTACATTACACACACTGCTACATGCTACTACATTACACACACTGCTACATGCTACTACATTACACACACTGCTACATGCTACTCCATTACACACACTGCTACATGCTACTACATTACACACACTGCTACATGCTATTCCATTACACACACTGCTACATGCTACTCCATTACACACACTGCTACATGCTACTACATTACACACACTGCTACATGCTATTCCATTACACACACTGCTACATGCTACTCCATTACACACACTGCTACATGCTATTACATTACACACACTGCTACATGCTACTACATTACACACACACTGCTACATGCTATTACATTACACACACTGCTACATGCTATTACATTACACACACTGCTACATGCTATTACATTACACACACTGCTACATGCTATTCCATTACACACACTGCTACATGCTACTACATTACACACACTGCTACATGCTATTACATTACACACACTGCTAAATGCTACTACATTACACACACTGCTACATGCTATTCCATTACACACACTGCTACATGCTACTACATTACACACACTGCTACATGCTATTACATTACACACACTGCTACATGCTATTACATTACACACACTGCTACATGCTATTACATTACACACACTGCTACATGCTATTCCATTACACACACTGCTACACACTATTACATTAAATATGACTCACCGTTCCTGGCGAAGTTGGCGATGGCCAGGGCTCCGGACAGCTGCAGCTGGGTGTTGTGGCTCTGCAGCCAGGACAGAACATCCTGGTACACCAGACCTGATCCCTCGCCAAAACACTTCTGCATGGACTCATCTGACACACAGACACACATGTCAAGGTTTTAAACAAGATCATTATAATTACATTGCATTACATGATGTCAAATTGATGAAGAAAAACAGTTTAAACCGTCTTCACTTCCTGCTGCTTCTTGGGGCATTTTCCCTTCAGTTTGGTCTTCAGCAAGTGAAATGCATGCTCCATTGGATTCAGGTCAGGTGATTGACTTGGCCATTGCAGAACATTCCACTTCTTTGCCTTAAAAAACTCCTTAAAAAATGCCCCAAGAAGCAGCAGGAAGTGAAGACGGTTGCAGTAGAGGCCTGCAGAGCATCACCAGGGACCAAACCCAGCGTCTGGTGATGTCTATGGAATCCAGACTTCAGGCTGTCATTGACTGCAAAGGATTTTCAACAAAGTATTAAAAGTGACAATTAGATTTATGATTATATTAATTTGTCCAATTACTTTTGGTCCCTTAAAAAGAGGGTGGCCACATTTGAATGTGTTGTAGTTCCTACACCGTTCACCTGATTTGGATGTAAATACCCTCACATTAAAGCTGAAAGTCTGCACTTAAAGCACATCTTTTTATTTCAACTCCATTGTTGTGGTGTACAGAGCCAAAATAATGAAAAATGTGTCAATGTCCAAATATTTATGGACCTGACTGTTATAAAGGAAAAACCCTGTTCCTCTTTATTCGCTTTTCACTATTACTCAACTTTGAGTAACTCCAAATCCACTAAACCAGCCTGAACATGAAGCACCTGAAACCACTGATGAGGGTCTATGGTCAGAGCTCATGCTACGCTATGATTGGCCTGTCTGCGTTCAGCAAAAGGTAAATTCTGATAAATTAGGCTCCAGTTTGAGCTATTCGGTCCTTGCATCATTATAAAGGATGATATGATTTATTAATATTGGAAAACATTTAGTTTTAATCTCCTCTATTTCCTGTTCTGTCACAGTTAGTCAACACCACAACTATGGTGCATTCTGTCTGAATGCAATGATGGAGGACAGAACATGACATGATGCCATTAGAACTGGCCAATCACAGCGGAGTATGCACCGTTAATCACATGCACAGCGGTGAAAGACAGACAGAAACTCCTCTTAGTCCACTTCCTCTTAGTCTGCACCACTCACCTCCCAAAAGCAGGGACACGATGAGGTTGGAGGCGATCTTGATGCTGCAGAGGTCGTGTGGGTCAGAACCTCCCTGCAGCCCCTGGATCATCTCTGATAAAGCCTCCGGTACTCCGGACTCTGCAAACTGCAGCTTCAGCGTATCTGGTGGTCCAACGCAATTCATTGCATCATTATCATCAGCGAACATTATCTTCCAATAAAAGCACGACTAAATGAATCAAAACAAATTCATTTATAATTGAGGTGAATAAGCGCCACATGCACATACAGAGGAGGGAGGAGTTAACCATGTGTACGTGTCTGCTGACTCACAGTTGATATGTATATAGGAGAATACATGTTTGAAAGCATTTTCACAATGCACAAGAGCCATACTGCAATGTATTACATTTTAATATTTTCTAAAGAAACGAAGCCCCTGGTTTGAAGATGGGTCTAACGGAAATATCAAGTCATACTACTTTCAATCTACAAGTCTTCCCTTTTCTGCCTGTCGCCTCCTTCCTGTCTTACCGCTCTCGCCCAGTGAGCCCAGGATCTCCAGGATGATGTGTCGGCGCTCTGCATCCGGCGCCCGTTTCAGCTGACAGGTCAGAATACCGGCCACGTCCAGATCGTTCAGGGCATCCCTCGCAGAGTCTGCAGACAGAGTTACATAGTAACTATAGGCATAGCAACAGAGTTACATAGTAACTATAGGCATAGTAACAGAGTTACATTAGTAACTATAGGCATAGTAACAGAGTTACATAGTAACTATAGGCATAGCAACAGAGTTACATAGTAACTATAGGCATAGTAACAGAGTTACATAGTAACTATAGGCATAGCAACAGAGTTACATAGTAACTATAGGCATAGTAACAGAGTTACATAGTAACTATAAGCATAGTAACAGAGTTACATAGTAACTATAGGCATAGTAACAGAGTTACATTAGTAACTATAAGGATAGTAACATAGTTACATAGTAACTATAGGCATAGCAACAGAGTTACATAGTAACTATAGGCATAGTAACAGAGTTACATAGTAACTATAGGCATAGTAACAGAGTTACATAGTAACTATAGGCATAGTAACAAAGTTACATAGTAACTATAGGCATAGTAACAGAGTTACATAGTAACTATAAGCATAGTAATAGAGTTACATAGTAACAGAGTTACATAGTAACTATAGGCATAGTAACAGAGTTACATAGTAACTATAAGCATAGTAACATAGTTACATAGTAACTATAGACGCTGTGGATGGGACTGATTACCCCAAGGGATCGTATGAGGAATACTTAATAAAGGTTTTGTTCACGAGAGACAGGCCAAAATATAGTTTTTCATGGTCAATCAATTTTGCGATTTTGGGCTATTTTGCTTCCATAACTTGTTTTCTTTCAGAGCCGTGGAAAGAAAACATCCATAATACACATTTAGGGTGTTCATTTTATTACTTTGTTTCATTACATCTGTCAATTTCTCCTAAATTTACCAAAAGTTGGCATTAAATAATTTCAACTGGTGAACTTCCATAGTGACTTCTATTAGTACATTTGTTTACCTTATTCATCTTCCTTTTACAACCATCGTTAACAGTGTTGCCCCCTCAAGTTGCGCTGTACACACAGTGTGTGTTTGTGACTTTACCTGTGAGCTGGGTTTCAAGGACAACATGTGAACACAACCCAGAGATGACTCTGTAGTTGTGAGGGACGTGTCTAAATACTGAGACGGTGCAATTCAAATTAAAGCTAATTAATAATGAATTACCAAGATAAATACAACTACTGAATAATCACCCATGTCAGCCAGGTTACAAAGGGCCAGCAGGCAGACATTGACCAGGGGGTCATTCTCTGGATACTCCCTTATAATGGTCACCAGTCTGGGGATCACACCGCTCTGGACTAACTGGTCCTGTTGGTGTGCTGGGTGGGAGAGAGAGAGAGAGAGAGAGAGAGAGAGAGGTTAAAGTCAGATGCAGACACGTTGTGTTTAACTTTGTCATGCTGTCAGGTTTCTGAAATTATGATCAGGTAACTGACGTGGAAATGATATCTCACCCAATCGGCAGTAAAAAGTTGGCGTTGCACGTTTCTGCGATAACGTTCGCTCAGTTGACTGAAATGATTCTACTAACTACATATCATTTCACATGTAATGACCGTGAGCCATCTTCACTGAAACCTGAAGGACTTCCGACTCACAGCTGTCGAAGCAGATGCGTCCGATGGCCCGGCCGGTGTTCAGCAGCATCTCCTGGTTGTTGCTGCTCAGATGGGGAACCAGCACCTTCACCAGGTCGGCCTCGATGCACGGCTCCCGGACCGCAGCTGCAACACACACACACACACACACACACACACACACACACACACACACACACACACACACACACACACACACACACACACACACACACACGACACACACACACACACACACACGAGCAGGAGTTACCCCTGAAAGGCCTCAGAGTAACCTCTAATGTCATGGTGTAGGTGAGACCACATCTGGATCCTGGAGGCTGTGCCAGGGGTGTGTGTGTGTGTGTGTGTGTGTGTGTGTGTGTGTGTGTGTGTGTGTGTGTGTGTGTGTGTGTGTGTGTGTGTGTGTAAAAACCTTCTCTAATAATAATAATAATAAAAACCTTCTCTAATAATAATAATAATAATAATAAAAACCTTCTCTGATGATAATAATAATAATAATAATAATAATAATAATAATAATAATAATAATAATAATAATAATAATAAAAAAACCTTCTTTGATGATGATAATAATAATAATAAAAACCTTCTCTGGTGATAATAATAATAGTAATAATAATAGTAATAAAAACTTCTCTGATAATAATAATAATAATAATAATAATAATTATTATTATTATTATTATTATTATTATAAAAACCTTCTCTGATAATAATAATAATAATAATAATAATAATAATAACCTTCTCTGATAATAATAATAATAATAAAACCTTCTTTGATGATGATAATAATAATAATAAAAACCTTCTCTGATGATAATAATAATAATAATAATAATAATAATAATAATAATAACAACCTTCTCTGGCCATCTCTGCCACCAGCAGAGCCACCTGGCAGCTCAGGCGGCTCTTTCCCCTCAAGGCCTGAGCAAGCGTGGGCAGAATCCCACTTCTGGCGATGTCCACAGCAGCGTCCTTCTCTGTGGACACACATTCATTCATTCATTCATTCATTCATTCAGAAAGACAACAATGTACACCGTTAGTTTGGGTGAATGCTTTTAGTTTACACAGTAAAGTCCAGATACTGGGACTCAGACTTTGACGACTCCCAGTAGCTGCATTTCAAATACAGCGTAACGGATGTTTAGTGGCGACCTCCTGACCTTTGCTCTCCTGTCGCCGTCAGACTTTTACTTTCTCTCAATATATGTGACAAAGTGTGCAGGATACTCAGAGTGCAGGGGCGCTTTGACAAATACATAAACCAGCAATGTTACATATCTCGTGCTTATTGTGGGCCAGATTGTTTTTGCCGAGAACGACAACGTCATGACCCGCCCTTCTCTGCCTCTGATTGGCTAAGGCTAGTGGACTCCGTTGGTTAGGTTTAGGCATGAGGAGAGAGATTGGTCAGGGTGGGCCAATCAGAGGCGGAGCAGGGCGGGTCATGTCTTATGCTGCGTTCACACCCAAAGCGTTGCGAATATTGGCGCCGCGTTTACTGCGGTAGTTTACTCGCTCGACAATAAAGCTGCGTTCACACCAAAAGCGTTGCGAATGTTACTCACGCCTGAAAGGGGGCGTGGCTTATCGCCGTAAAAAACGTTACCGTTTCCTTCATCCACCATGGAAATAACCACTAGTTCTGCTTTATACTTGTTGTGTAAACTCCACATACGTGGGAACATCACACTCCATGGTGTCTGGGTTCATAATATTATCCGTAGTCCCACAACAGTGTCTGAATGAAGCCGCTACCAGCGCTACTTCAGGACCAGCAGCAGTTTGATTCAGCAGCGGCAGGACGGCTGATGACGGGCTCAGCAACAACTCGGCGTCACACGGAAATTTCGGCAGAGTTGGAAAATGTCAACTTGCGCTATAAGCGCCGCGTCAAACGTGTCATTCGCGCCGCCCGACGGAACATTTGCTTTTTCGTAACCTATCGCATCTGTGCATCGACTTTGCACGTAATCTCGCGCGTCACATTCGCAACGTGTTTGGTGTGAACGCAGCATGAGCTCATTCATGTTCCCCTGATCTTCGCCTCCTGCATGTTTACAGTTTAAAAAGCAGTTCAGGCTATTTATAAAACGTTTTCAGATGAAAGAGTAGATCCATAAGTCAGCAGAAGACCATGGGGATACTGGGTGTTGGGTAGCAGGCAGCCAGCTTCAAGCAGGTCAGTACCTGAACTGCACCAGCTTCAGTCGACCAATCACAGGCCCCGATTGGTCTGAACCACCGTGGTGAATCAGTGTTGAAGCACACAATGCTGTGTATTCCTGCTCCATGTGCGTTGGGATTTGTATTGTTTCTCAGCACAAAACAATTAATCCTTTTCTTTTGCTTTGTTGTCCCCGGCTGCTTCTTAACCAAACCACATGTATTGTAATGTTCTATAAATTGTATAATGTACATTTTTGCATGTGTGTGTGTGTGTGTGTGTGTGTGTGTGTGTGTGTGTGTGTGTGTGTGTGTGTGTGTGTGTGTGTGTGTGTGTGTGCAGGTCACATGACTTACTCTTTTCCATAAGGGCAGCCAGCATTGTGTCCAAATGAGGCTTGAGCTCCTCTTCAATCAGCTCCGTACTCACACTGATAGCCTTTAGGGCCTCGCTCAGAGAGTCTGCAAAACACACACACACACACACACACACACACACACACACACACACACACACACACACACACACACACACACACATCATCACCACCAACAACAAGAACGTTAACAAAAAAGTTCAGAGAATACCAGATTAAAGAGCCTTCCTCCAGACATAACCATGTATACATTTATACTTTACATGTATACGTGCATAAGGGGAGACACCAGGTAAATACTGTGTTGTTCTTTCACTAATTAATTTGAAATGAAAACTCAATACACACCAAATTCACCAGAAGTCCATCACTGTGTGTTGGGCTGATGCGTGATGTTGATGTCTTTTTTCTCAATCTGCAGATCTTTATCAGGCCAATGGAGCCATTTTAACAGATTATAATAGAATATACAAAGCCTGATCGATTTCCAGTCTTTTATCATAAAATATTGTATCAGGGTTCCTTTAACTCCAATATCTCCATGGATACTATAACTATAGGACATTAATATAACACCATGTGACTCAGGTGCACAACTGGATTGACTCAAACCATTTTAACCAACAAATAGTTTTCTGATAAAAGCACTCTTTACATAGAGAATATACAAAGAAGAATTAGCTTTTAAATGCTTTAGAAACAGAAGGTCTTCAAAATCTCATTGTGGAGGTTGGTTTATGGCGTTCTCTCCGGTTGCACCGACAGACTGTGTTCATATCTAGAGAGACAACATAGATTATCTTTCGAAAAACATCTCAAAACTAGAGGAGTGAGAACCTCCCGTGGATATGAACCCGCCTCCTCTGATGTAAAGGGACCTTCGGATTCTTTTGACCCGATGCTCTGGTCACTATCCTCCCTTTCAAGATGCTACCAATGCTACATTGTTAGCCCCACTAGTTGCCTCTAAGTGAGTTACAGACGTTTAACATTGCCGCTGATTGTACTCAGTTAAATATGAATAAAAATAAACCACCCTAGTGTCCAGGAACTACATTCACATTGATCGTTTCTTCATATCCAGTGTCAACATTCAGCACCATTACAGGAAGCAGTGTGCCCGTAATGTCGCCAGGCAGAAAGCAAACCACGTGATCTCCCTGAATTAAATGAAATGAACAAATCCTCAGTGTTACGTCTGTTAAGAGGTCGTGGACCGTTCACACATCTCTGTGAGATCAGGCTGAATGAAGCACACTCATCAGCTGTTTGCCTCTGACCTGCAATTAACACTTTTTAATTAACAATATCCCAAATCTTCAGCCATCCTGCGCTACCTTAACCTCACTGTAACCATCATCATGTGCCATAACATGATCTCTCCCTAACTTAACCGGTTTCCATGGGCAGAAAGAGAAAGTGGGAGGAATGTTTTCAGAGACATTCTACCTTTGACTTCTACACTGTTTCTTTCACTGCTGACATGGAATAAAGCTCATGCACACACGATGAGTTACTTAAACAAATGCACATACAATACAAGGCATAACATACAGAACCAGCAAACACACACACACCAACACACAGCGAGGAGAGACCTGCAGATGGTAATCACCTCAACTAATCCCTTGTAAGTCGAATGAAAATAGCCTGAGTGGAGAGGTACGCAGCCTGCTATACGTCAGGATCTAACACCCGTGTCCTTCTGTGTGTGTGTGTGTGTGTGTGTGTGTGTGTGTGTGTGTGTGTGTGTGTGTGTGTGTGTGTGTGTGTGTGAGCAATTTACTAATTAGTCCCACAGAGTACTGAGGGGAGTCCCCAGGGAGCTTATTACTGATGCCTCCACTAACCTGCATGTCTCCACACATACGAACATACATGCATACTGACATGAACATACATATTGCATATCACACTGCACAATCTATTCGTGGAACAGTCCAGAAATAAATCTCATCACTTATTAAGGTTTTTATGTTGAGTGTTCAGACTTGGTCCACTTCTACGACCAGATTGAATGTGGTCATAGAGGCAGAGAATATGTGCAGTTTGCATAACCCGTTGAAAGTCATATGCACTAGAAAATTCAATCATCAAAAGAGCCAAAAAATAAATAAACTACTGGAAAGGTCAAGTTGGCATATGACATTTAAAGTGTTGATTGATTCTCAGCATGCAATGAATAATTGCTGTCCCTCCAACCTTGAGCTAAACACCAAAACATTCTCACATCAGTGTGTTAAATAGCATCAGTGCTCAAAGCGTTAAACTAGAGTCGTTAGCTTTGCATGTCTTAGCGACGGCGGGTCAATATATGCTTATTACGTGCATAGCCTGTCAAAATAAACCTCCGTCCTCTCATGAAGTTAGGTTTCAGCAACAAAAGCACTTAGTTAGCTTTTTTTCAGCTTTTGGATGCTAACCCTTCGCCTCATGAATAATGTTTACTTTTAGTTTCGCCTGCTGGATTAAAGTCCTGTGTTTGTTTGACCCATCACCTCCTTTTATGTCCATCATGTGTGGACTATTTCAGCAAAAAAGACAACGGGTCAGTTTACTCAGTAAATACAAATCTGGCAATGTCTTGGAAGGTAGATTTAAAGCACAAATCTGATCCGGTATCTTGTTCTCTTGACAGTTTGTCTAATGGTTCAATCGTCTCTGATGTAATGTGATGCAGGGGGAAATGATACCAGCTAGCATTAGGCTAAAGCTCCATTAGCATGTCTAATGCTAATATCATTCTCATTGGCATCACTGAATACCAGGCTTCCACCTGCACTACAAAAGTCATGCTCATCATTATACAGATGTGCTTGCTAGGCTAGCAGCAAACTACAACATGTAAAGTAAATGAATTGCATTCTGTTACTATAAATGTCACTTTAGTTGGTTGTGTCATATCAGTTGTGTTTATATGTTTGTATTTGTATGCTAACATAAGAGATAGAGATGGATGATTGTCTATAAATGATTGATCAGGGTCAAGTCTTTTAGAGAAACAGAGTTCTTCAAAAGACTGTAAATGTCCTCCTCTCCCTGTTGCTGACACCTCCACTGGAAGGTTCCTACAGGACATCTAACTTCATACATGACATCTAACTTCATACATGACATCTAACTTCCTACATCTAACTTCCTACAGGACATCTAACTTCCTACATCTAACTTCCTACATGACATCTAACTTCCTACATGACATCTAACTTCATACATGACATCTAACTTCATACATGACATCTAACTTCCTACATCTAACTTCCTACAGGACATCTAACTTCCTACATCTAACTTCCTACAGGACATCTAACTTCCTACATCTAACTTCATACATGACATCTAACTTCATACAGGACATCTAACTTCATACATGACATCTAACTTCCTACATGACATCTAGCTTCATACATCTAACTTCATACATGACATCTAACTTTCTACATCTAACTTCATACATGACATCTAACTTCATACATCTAACTTCATACATGACATCTAACTTTCTACATCTAACTTCATACATGACATCTAACTTCATACATCTAACTTCATACATGACATCTAACTTCATACATGACATCTAACTTCCTACATCTAACTTCATACATGACATCTAACTTCATACATCTAACTTCATACATGACATCTAACTTCCTACATGACATCTAACTTCATACATGACATCTAACTTCATACATGACATCTAACTTCATACATGACATCTAACTTCATACAGGACATCTAACTTCATACATGACATCTAACTTCCTACATGACATCTAACTTCATACATCTAACTTCATACATGACATCTAACTTCCTACATCTAACTTCATACATGACATCTAACTTCCTACATCTAACTTCCTACATGACATCTAACTTCCTACATCTAACTTCATACATGACATCTAACTTCCTACATCTAACTTCATACATGACATCTAACTTTCTACATCTAACTTCATACATGACATCTAACTTCATACATCTAACTTCATACATGACATCTAACTTCATACATGACATCTAACTTCCTACATCTAACTTCATACATGACATCTAACTTCATACATCTAACTTCATACATGACATCTAACTTCATACAGGACATCTAACTTCATACATGACATCTAACTTCCTACATGACATCTAACTTCATACATGACATCTAACTTCCTACATCTAACTTCATACATGACATCTAACTTCATACATCTAACTTCATACATGACATCTAACTTCATACAGGACATCTAACTTCATACATGACATCTAACTTCCTACATGACATCTAACTTCATACATGACATCTAACTTCCTACATGACATCTAACTTCCTACATGACATCTAACTTCATACATGACATCTAACTTCCTACATGACATCTAACTTCATACATGACATCTAACTTCATACATCTAACTTCATACATGACATCTAACTTCATACATGACATCTAACTTCATACATCTAACTTCATACATGACATCTAACTTCCTACATGACATCTAACTTCCTACATCTAACTTCATACATGACATCTAACTTCCTACATCTAACTTCATACATGACATCTAACTTCATACATGACATCTAACTTCATACATGACATCTAACTTCATACATCTAACTTCATACATGACATCTAACTTCATACATGACATCTAACTTCCTACATGACATCTAACTTCATACATCTAACTTCCTACATCTAACTTCATACATCTAACTTCATACATGACATCTAACTTCCTACATGACATCTAACTTCCTACATGTCATCTAACTTCCTACATCTAACTTCCTACATCTAACTTCATACATCTAACTTCATACATGACATCTAACTTCCTACATGACATCTAACTTCCTACATGACATCTAACTTCCTACATCTAACTTCCTACATGACATCTAACTTCCTACATGACATCTAACTTCCTACATCTAACTTCATACATCTAACTTCATACATCTAACTTCATACATCTAACTTCATACATCTAACTTCCTACATGACATCTAACTTCCTACATGACATCTAACTTCCTACATCTAACTTCCTACATGACATCTAACTTCCTACATGACATCTAACTTCCTACATGTCATCTAACTTCCTACATCTAACTTCCTACATCTAACTTCCTACATCTAACTTCCTAGATGACATCTAACTTCCTACATGACATCTAACTTCCTACATCTAACTTCCTACATGACATCTAACTTCCTACATCTAACTTCCTACAGGACATCTAACTTCCTACATCTAACTTCCTACATGACATCTAACTTCCTACATCTAACTTCCTACAGGACATCTAACTTCCTACATCTAACTTCCTACAGGACATCTAACTTCCTACATCTAACTTCCTACATCTAACTTCCTAGATGACATCTAACTTCCTACATGACATCTAACTTCCTACATCTAACTTCCTACATCTAACTTCCTAGATGACATCTAACTTCCTACATGACATCTAACTTCCTACATCTAACTTCCTACATGACATCTAACTTCCTACATCTAACTTCCTACAGGACATCTAACTTCCTACATCTAACTTCCTACAGGACATCTAACTTCATACATCTAACTTCATACATGACATCTAACTTCCTACATCTAACTTCCTACATGACATCTAACTTCCTACATCTAACTTCATACAGGACATCTAACTTCATACATCTAACTTCATACATGACATCTAACTTCCTACATCTAACTTCCTACATCTAACTTCCTAGATGACATCTAACTTCCTACATCTAACTTCTAAGTGAAAAATAATTGATTTACAACATTGTATTATAAACATAGCTGTTTAATTAGCTGCTTAACTGCTAGCAATGCAAAGACATTTTATTTTGTCTTAATACAATTGGAGGAAATGGCCGTAACAGGCCGGTGTTTTCACCTGCTGACCGGCAATAAGAAGTGGAGGCAGTCGAGGCTTGAGGCCATCTTGGGTTTTTACAACCAGACTTATGTTTGCAAACAGAGCCAAACTAAAAACTCTGGATAACATGGGTTTAAACCACCTTTTAGCTCCATTGAGATGAATTATGAGATACTTGTATTTGGGTGTGTTTAGTCTCTGATATGTTATGAAGACAAACATAATTTTAGGAATATATGTTAACACATGAACACCTTAATAGTGCCTGTGTTCAGTAACCAGAAGGATGACCTGTGTGTGGGCCATCATGAACATTCTCAGATTTCTTGTTTAGTCATGATTATAGTGTGGCTTTAAGGTTTTTAAAATGTGAAAAACAAATGATTAAAAAAAGACGCTCAGCGATGAAGAATGTATAAAAGATTGTCTTAGTTCCCTTAAAGTGGGAAAGTGTTCATATCTATCAATGTTACGTTCTCTCCTTGAGCTCGCTGGGTCTGCTATCGCAGTGCAATATCATCTTTTAAGGTCTTGTATGTCTTCTGCAGTCATCTTTAAAACATTTTTATTTATTTATTTTGCCCTGCACAAAAAGGTATTGCAGCTGACCTTCACGGCTTCAGAGGAGGAGTGCACTGGAGGAGAGACTGAATTCAAGTCATTAAATAGTTTCGCAAATTGAACGAAAGCAAAAGAACAAAACGATGTTGTGCACATGTTGCATGAATACAGCAATGTCTGGTTCCTCGTAGTTTTAATTCATAAATATCAACTTCACTCCAACCTCGAGCATCCTTTCAGACAGCATGCAAACCTGGTGTTTATTCAACATTCAAACTATTTGGTTTCAATATCAGGCATCACTGTAAATATGTCTGACTGTCATCACTTCACTCTTCATACAATTCTGTTCATCATCATCATCATCATCATCATCATCATCATCATCATCATCAGAACATATATTTTCATAGATATCATTTATATCTATCTATCTCTCTATCTCTCTATCTATCTATCTATCTCTCTATCTATCTATCTATCTATCTATCTATCTATCTATCTATCTATCTATCTATCTATCTATCTATCTATCTATCTCTCTATCTATCTACCTATCTATCTATCTATCTATCTATCTATCTCTATCTCTATTTATCTATCTATCTCTATCTATCTATCTATCTATCTATCTATCTATCTATCTATCTATCTATTTATCTATCTATCGATATATATATATATATATATATATATATATATATATATATATATATATATATATATATATATATGTCTATCTATCTGTCTGATATCAAACACCATATAACCACAGCTGGTATAACATGTTATCACTCATATGAAACCACACAGACACACACACACACACACACACACACACACACACACACACACACACACACACACACACACACACACACACACACGGATATGTTAGATATGTAGCTACTCACCGGTGTCTGTCATGGCTGCTGGTCGACACGCTCTCTGCTGGCTCACTGCCTGTGTGTGCGTATAGGTGTGTTTGTGTGCGTGTGTATATATATGTGTATGTGTGTGGGGGGTATGTGGCTAGCAGAGGAGCTACCCTCCCTTCTTAAGGTCAGGTGTACCCCAACTCTGTCTCTCTTTCTCTCTGTCTGTGTTTTTCTCTCCTCCTCCTTCTCGCTCTCTCAATCCCATTATCCGTCTCTCCCCCTCTTCCTCCCCCTCTTCCTCCTCCTCCTCCTCCTCCTCCTCCCTGCAGCCACTGCGCTTGCGTTCTCTCTCTCTGCTCATTTGCTCCCACCATGGATGTGTTTTTCACCCTCTCTCTCTCTCTCTCTCTCTCTCTCTCTCTCTCTCTCTCTCTCTCTCTCATCTATACAAACATGTGATAACCAACGAGTAATGATAATAATACATATTTGAAATGTTTTTGAATTATAAATCATTCATAACAGTGCACATATATAATATTCTACCCGGTCAATTTGTATGTGAAAGAAACAAGCCCCAGAAATATTTGGTCAAGGAATATTTAGCTCTGGAGCCGGTGTCTGAAGATACAAAAAAAAACAAAGCAATTAAATTCAAACATTTATGAAATGGAAGAGCTGGTGCTCCAAATGGTGTGTATCTGTGTTTAGTTTAGTCATGTCTCAATATACCAGTATTGATGATAACATGATATTTAAAAAGTAAATATTGATTAAAAACAATACATATATGACAATATCATGTAAATAATCCAGTGCCTTATAAATACATTTATAGTACAGACTCTCTCTCTGTGTAATTAATTGGCCCAAAAAGAGACAAAACACATATTAAACAAAGTTAATAATGCATTTGACTGATCTAAAATGTCTTTAGCGATCACAATAATATTCTTATCATGAATTCTTTTGGCCACGATAATCGTGTCATAAACATTTCTACATGGAGACGGCCCTCCTCCAGTTCTGTGAGTGCATCACATGCAAAGTCCTCCAGCAGGCGTTAGTGGTTTGAGGCTCGGCCTCAGCTTCCTCTCCACCAATCAGGTGCTAACACACATAACCTATAAAATGGCGGCGCAGCCATTGCTTGATTCACTCACGGGCTCATTAACTGATGACCGGGTCCAGCTGGGCGTGCAGTAAAGGGCTATGCTTGTACTCATAGAGGGGGAGTTACATCCAGGTAACTTCTATTTCTAACGGGCCTTTTCTATTGGTAAACAGAGACAAAGCTGCTATGAAGGTGATGCGTTCCCAGCTGGGCGAACAAAGAAGCGGCCGAACGTAACCTGAATGTGTTTATCAGAACTAGAACCCAGAGTGAGACATAAAACCACATATGCAGCACTAGGGTATCTACTAGGGTAGAGACCATGAAGGTCCACCAAGGACACCCCCTCAGAGGTTGGCTGCTGAGGGAATGCTCCTGGTCCAACTTATTCCTACAGCAATGCTTCAAATACCCCAGCTTGGTCGGTGCCCCAATGCTTCAATCTATGACACCCTACTTACTCCTCTAGCATCAGTTAGACGGTGTTAGACTAGTTGTGTCTTTTCAAAATAAACGTTATATGCTTGGACACATCCACCTCGTTTATGTGTTTCTTGTAGAAATGCCGTTTGTAAAAGGTGTGTGTTGGAGCCATATATTTTGTTTGATTATAAATCATGTTATATCATTTATTTGCATGATCTAAAGACGTTCCTTTGCCATATGAATGGATCTTATATTCACATTCGATATAATGCTTTTTTCTGTGAATTATTTATATTAATCTGATGAGGATCAGCTGGTATAAGAGGAAGGGGCGGGACCGAATATCAGGTTTTATTTTCTTATGTGGAACGGGACATCGGCACAGTCTTTGACCTCACGTTAGAACTCACGGTAATTTATGATAGAACTGAAGTTAGATTTATGATTTGTTTGTTCGATTCAAGAGAAAATAAATCGACAAAAATATGGAAATGGAATCAACGTTATTATTTGGAACCTTTTAACGTGTGAGTCAAGAAACGGAGTCCCGTAACGTGGCACAGAATAAGACAAGAACAAGGAACAGGCCACCACAGTGTGTGTGATCTGGCTGAATACATTTTTGATGATGCTGTTCAGTGTAGAAAGTTGGGTTTGAGTAGTAATTTATGCTACAGTATATTATGTTAAAAGCTAATAATTAAAGTTTTCATGACTGTAACATAACCAGCTGATCTCAGAGCTGTGAGGGAGAACATATCTAATCATCAGTGGAAAGTTTTCATATTCACAAAAACAAGTTTTATTGTTGAATGTCTTCGATCATTAACAGAGACCAAATGCTTGAGGTCTTTAAATGTATTGAAACATCCTATACAGACAGACAGACATCATATTCCACATGAGGCCCAGCAAAAGGGTGGGATGTGGGGTTGTGCCGTTTTATTTAAACCAGGATGTGCCGCTGCATCTGCTCCAGGGTGGCACGACCCCTCGGGTTTATGGCCAAACGCATCTTCATGAAATCGTGGCAGTCTGAGGGGAGAGAGGAGGCTGGAGGCTGCAGGGATCGATTGGAACATGGAAGGAAAGAACTCTGCACATTATCATCATTACAAAACTTGAATAGATGTGGTTCCTCGTGTGGTTCCAACCAAAACGTAACTAGAAAGGAAAAAAGTTCAACAATGACGTTAACAGTCGGTGCTGAGACATCACTCACCATTGGTCGACTCTCCACATCAATTTTGAGGATGCGTTTGATGACCACCTACAGGACAGAATCAGCAGTACTTTGGTTAGTGCAAGGAGCTATTCCCAGCATACACTGATCCAAAGTCCCCTTCTCCGAGCTTTTCAAGCTGCAGGTCCAACATAAAATCTGTGAGGAACATCTGACCTTAACCTCTTCTGAAACTAAAGCTAGACGCTATGGTTGCAATCAGAGCTTGTTAACCTGCAGGTTAGTCAAACTGTTCTTCATGTGTTCGCAAAATTCTTCATGTGTAAATCTAAACATTTGCTTTAAATTACGAAAGGAATATTTTCCCGTTTTGGAAACTACAATTCCTTGCTTTTCTGCTGAGAGTTGGAAACAAAGATGGAAACCACTCTTGTGTCTGTGCCGTAAATATGAAGCCACCACCATTAGCAGGTTAGCTTAGCAGGGGGGAAATGGCTGCCATGACGCAGCCCAAATGTAGCAAAGTCTTTTGACCAGAACCTCTGAAGCTCACCAATCAAGACATTTGATCTGGTTGGTTTAAATCTGTACAAAACGTGTTGAGGTGGCGGGGATGTGGTGAGGCTTAGCTGCAGAGGGGAGTGGCTCAGGGAACAGGTGCTGGGAAGAGGCCTTATTGGTCAGTAATAGTACTGCTCAGCACCGGCATTCTTCTCCTCTGACTCTCTGATGTTCTCCACTGACACTTTGGTGGGTTCACTGGTGTTGGAGTTACTGGCGCCACCCCTCCTCTTCTTACTGGGTGTCGCACTTTCAGTGCAAACCCATTAAGGTGCCTTGGGCCATCAGGCCCTCCACTGGCACCTCAATGGGTTTGCCAGTGTCAACATCGTTTCTGCCAACTCTCTGCTTCTTTTTGGGGACCTCACTTTCTGTGCAGGACTTTCTTTTGATCCGCTTGGTTTCAGTGGGTTCTCCGGCACTCCTCTGCCTTCTTCTGGGTGATTTGGGACGATTTATATTGGCCGATCCTTTGATCTTTGTCACCCTACAGTCTGTCCCCACGCAGCTATTGGGTTTGGTGGTGCAGCCACTGTATTCTACAAATTATTAATTTAAACAGTTAAATATTCAGCTTTTTACTCCACTACATTTATTTTACAGCTTTAGTTATGAGTGACTTTGCACATTACAATTGAAGATATTAAGTACTCAGCTGTGACATAAAAATCCTCTTCAATGTCATATCAATGTAGCACCTAGATATCCTGTCCATGAAAGTCCCGAACAGGACCGGTGATAAAGGTCCACTGTTCCACAACCGGGACGAAATCCGCACTGCTCGTCTTGAATCTGACGTTCGACAAATGGTCGGAGCCTCCTTTCCAGCACCCTGGCATAACCCGGGAGGCTGAGTAGTGTGATACCCCGATTTCACCGATTTTTGGTGTAATTTTGAATCCAGCCCTTAGTGGGTTGACTTTTGGTTTCCATTGACATACATTTTGTTTTCGATTAATTACACAATGATGATATCAATGAATTATATGAATGAAAGATGTTCAACTTGATAGTGTGATTTAGGTGTTCCCTTAGTTGTTTTGGAGCAGTGAATTCACTGCTCAGTTAATTTAATACAAAATATTAAATGGAAAATTAACACAAATAATTCACAAAGTCAGTCGTGGAGTTCTTAAGCACTGCTCACTGTCAGAGGAGGAACAGCAGCAGGTCAGTGGATCTCTGCAGCCCCGCTCTCTGTCCAGCAGGGGGGGCTCTTCTACCTTTATCTGCTCATGGAGGACCGTTAGAAGGACCGGGCTCTCACTCCCACCTCACAGCACTGGGCCTACATCCACTTACTTTAATGTGGAAATAGCTAAACATGGCAGATTCTCATTTTTTTTTTTAGAGTTAGACTCTGATGGTGTAGCAGCAGCGTTGGTCCACATCCACAAGCTTGACCTGAACTACTAACTGAAGCATTTCATGGATGAAGAAGCAGCATACAGTCGCAGCGCAGTCGGCTCATAAAATGTGGGCTTGGTGTAGAGATGGACAGTCTGATAGTTGACAGTCTGATGCAATGCACAGAGACTTTCTTTCTGCTACCCTCCGGCTAACTCCATTACTACAGCAGACAATCTAATTATGCTCAGGTTCCATCAGTGTACTCCATGGGCTGAAGAGCTCTCTTAACACATCACTTTCCATCCTGAGGCATTGGAGATCTATTTGGTTGGAATAATAAGCTCTTGGACTGATACGAAATCAATCTTAGAGGGGATCTCCACTGACTTTACACATCGAAGTCTGTTTCCAGGTGTTGGGGAGTACTGCATAGTGGAAAAAGTAGTAAAAAGGCTTGTTAAAGTCAAAAATATGGGGTACTGTGTATATATCGGCTCAGTAGGCTACTTTATTTATATAAAACCATACAACAATACACTGCACAATATAATACATGCAAACAATGCATGTAAAGGTTCTCTATTGATAAGGAAGCACATCAAACACGTCATTTCCACCACGGTTCTGGCGATGGAGGGTCCCGGGCCCGAGCCCAGAGCTCTGCAGCCGGACCACATTGGTCTCAAACGGGAGCTGTGAGACATTCGAGAAATGTCCTCAACTGATGTGACTCGAGTCGGCGTCTATTGAGTGTGAAGACAACATGTTTGAAAAAAACAAAAGGAATGTGGAGGCTTAGAGTAGAAGGAAGGGAGCTAGCAGACCTCGGTAGCCGCCGTTAGTCTCTGCTGCAGGCCAGAGGCTACATTAGCTGCTACATTAGCCGCTACTAGCATAATACACCCGGTCTCCAGCGGAACGGTCGATGGATGCCTTGTCTTGTGAGTGATGTAGGAACAAGAAGATCATTGTGCAGAATAAAAACACTGTTGTTATGCTACAGCGATTCTGAAGGGAACTTGGATCTTGAGACCAGGCAGGGAGCTGATCTAGTACTGGTCTTTCTCAGGGGGTCCTCTCGCTTCGGATGCTGACATTTTATTAGTAATGATCTTGGTTTGTCTTAATCTTTCAAAGGTAGATTCGTACCAGTGCTCCGTCAGTGGCTGGCTGTCTGTCCTCTGCTTTTGCTTTCTGTGAGACTTCTAGTGTCCAGTCGCTCGTAAATACACAGCCAGTTGTGGCATTTGACCCACACTGACTACGGCCTCTGTACTGAAGCCCCCGTGACTCAATTCAACTGTTATTCCAGGTATTTGAATCAGAATCAGAACCATTTATTGGCCAGGTATGTTCACACAAACAAGGATTTTTTCTTGGCGGAAGGTGCATAACATTAGACATTAGACGAGACAATCAACAACAATAACAGTGCAATAGATATTAAGGAGGATATTGCCACTAGGAGTTGGAGAACATAAGGTTTATTGCATACATGACAAGACAGAGAATAAGCATACTGCTAACTTCTTAAAATCCTCCACTGAGGAGCAGATCCGGCTGTTAGATTCTGAGCCTTATGTACGTGACGTTAAACCGTATGAAGAGTTTGGCCTGGTGGGGATTAGATTAAAGGTCCGGTGTTACGTAATGCATGGGATGATGAAAATAGCCACAAACTCATGAACTGGATATCAACGCAGACATTAGAGGGACATCCTTCTCCGTCTAGCAGGTGTCCTGCTACGTCCGTCATGAATGAGGATGAATGTTGGTGTTGTCAGTAGCATCATGGTGCAGCAGCGTGTGAGGATGGAGGATGTTGGTGTTGTCAGTAGCATCATGGTGCAGCAGCGTGTGAGGATGGAGGATGTTGGTGTTGTCAGTAGCATCATGGTGCAGCAGCGTGTGAGGATGGAGGATGGAGGGTTCTCACAGGAAAACAGCGCTGCTCTCCAGACAGTCACGCGCTTCATTAGCTAATGGTCTTGTCGGGATAATCAATTCAGTCTGCCGGCAGCAGCGAACAGTCTTTCCCACCTTGTTGTCCTTCAGATCCCTTTGGCTGCAGCTCATTTCCCCAAAAGCAGCGGCTCCTGTTCTCAATTTTCAGTTTTCTTAATGTCCTTCCTTCTTATGCTCTGTTCATCTGTAAAGTCCAGTTCACTGAAGCTGCAGTAAAAGCAAAGAGTGTGAAAGTTCATTCTTTACTTTGGAAGTAGTAGTTTGACAAAAAATCTTACTCAAGGTCCACTAACTCGCTTTTTATGCAGCTTTCAGCCACATCACGCAGTCCTCATCAGCAGAAGCCTGACACCAAATACCTGAAGCACATCTCCGTGTACCCAAAGGAGTGTAACTGACTCTCCACTGTTTCTGTGACTTTAACACATTAAATGCCACCAACACTATAGGTTGGTCCTATTCAGTCACTACTGGCTCATTTAGTTATCTGCAGTCAGATTTAGAGAGAAGCATTAGAAAGGATTTATGTCAAATTCTCCCCTATGGATTAATGGTTCTCAAAAATAAGGTTAAATTACGTTTTGACACTTTAGCTCTGGGGTCTTCAGTTAAATTCTACGAGGTCCAGAGAGAGAGAACGTCTTTGTGGATTATTATCAGATTTCAAATTGAACTGGATGAATTATAAATAATGCATACTCTAATAATAAACATGTTCTTCAAGTCAAATAAGGGATGCATTTAAGAATAAATCACATAAATAAAGTAGCAGAACACAGTAAAGAACACTTTTTATTGTATTGTACTACTACTACTAAACAGCTGTCTGGTTATACTGGTGAATGATGTTGGGCTGATGGACCCTCAGCTGACTGACCAGCTCAGACTGTGTTGTCACCGTTACACACAATTTACACACAATTTACACACAATTACACACAATTACACGCTACTCCATTCTCTCTGTTACTGACAGCTGTGCTTGTGGACCAGCACTCAACAAAGGAGCCGGGGAGTTGACTCACCTTCAACCTCAACACACACACACACACACACACACACACACACACACACACACACACACACACACACACACACACACGCACACACACACACACACACACACACACACGTACACACACACACACACACACACATGCACACATACTCATATTGTCACTTTTAGGGACATTACGTTGACTAACATTTATTTCCTGGAGACTTGCCCTCACCTTAAACTAAATCCCCACCCTACAATGTAATGATTTACACACACACACACACACACACACACACACACACACACACACACACACACACACACACACACACACACACACACACACACACACACATAAACTCCCTCTTTCCCTCTGCACTGTACCAGCTGTTGCTTTCCTCAGACCTGGTAGCCCCATTAATTTTTCAGTTTTAGAAGACAAGCAGCGTACACACACACGCACACACACACACACACACACACACACACACACACACACACACACACACACACACACACACACACACACATACACACACACAGCAGGGCACTTTCTCTTTAGTGCCCACGTGGGCAGACAGGAGACATCCATGCTATTACATGCTATTCATGCTACGCTGTGCTCACTGCGGCCTCTACAGGGTGGCGCTGTCTTCTTGTACTCGTCTCAGTGATGGACCATGTGGAGAGATGATGGTGGCCTTCTGAACACCACAGCAGGCCCTTCCATTCCATCAGCTGATAACAACCACAGTGTTTGGCAACACAAAGGAGCTGGTTTTGGGTCCAAAACTGGTCCACCTCCATCGCCGGCCCTGACTGTATTCTATGCTTCACAGAACACGTTAAATGTACTCTAATACCTAAAGTCAATATCCACTGACTGACGTCTATACTACTCCTCCTGATCTGTACTCACACTCGTGGTTTCCATCTTCTTTACTCCTCCAATCTCTTCCGTCAGTCTAACTTTGTTTTAGGTTATTAAATGTAACTCCCTCTAGCCTACTCAACACCTGCCTCACTCGCTCACAGACGAAGCCGTTTTTGAGCGCGAGGTGTTATGCACCTTCAACACCCCTACACACACACACACACACACACACACACACACACACACTACTGATACCACTGCTGTTCACACCCCATCGTATGTTCTGTTCTGTTCATTTCTACAATATAGTTCTTACTAATTCTACCCTCTAATTCCAGTTTCTTTATTGTGTGGTCTTTCTCTGCTGACGTTCATTCCTTACGGCTCTGTAGTGATACGTATCATCTGATACTAGCCCAGAGTTAAGCTTATTCATCTAGCAGACTATACCTACCTTGGAGTGTTACAATAGTCAGGATCATTTTATTCCATGTGTCCATCCAGGCAAATTGGTGGATACGAATGTTGAAAACTGTGGAGCCCATATGGGCTCTATGGCAGATATTGCTATAAAAACTGTATAATTAACTTCTTCATTTACTCATAACCAGTAACATATAGACTGATATGTACACATCTGAACACACAACTCACATTATACTCTTTTATTATAACACCAACATTATTCAAATTGCCCTAGTGGTTGCAGAGATGCACCTTTTTTAGTTTGGGTATGACATTTTTTAGCAGAGGCCTAAGAATAGGTGGGTTTTCAAAAGGTTTTAAACATACAACATACACATGGATTCAGCATTCAGCAGTTTCAGGAACTTTGTGGGCAGACAACAGTGGACACACAAGCAGAAGCCTGAACATTTTATCTTTTGTTCCTGCAGAGAAAAGGGCTTGTAATTGTCTGCAAAAGAAGGAAAAGAAATGAAAAGTGTTGCTTTTTGTCAGTTGTGGGCAGACAGATCTTTGTCTGCAGGAGCTGAGGCTCGTCTGGCCTCTGTTGGAGAAGTCAGAACCCACAATGCAGCAGTGACCCGGCCTCCCACAATGCTAACTATGCAGCGCTGCAGGGGGCTCTCGGGGTTGAGTCAGACTGACACACCGAAGGCAAACATGACCGAAGGGGTCAGAGGTCACGCTACAGCTGGAGAGGCAGAAACGCAAACAAGGCAACGCAGAGATGCTGAAAGGCATTCCTCAGTCTGTTCTCAGCACCAACAGCCGGACAACTAATCCGACTAAATGAGTATGAATGAGTGAGACTGTTGGACTATCTTCCAGGTTAGCGCATCAAGCCCTCTAGACTCGTTAAACACTGCTGCTTGGTCAGTGGCCCTAAACTAATCTTTAGTGTCCGTTTTGGTGGTTCAATGCAAAGTTTCTTCCAACGTAGGTTTACGCAACTAAAGTTGTTGGTTGGTGTCACAGGTTAGCGTGTGCCTTATAAAGTAAGATGTATACACTCACATGCACACACGCTGCATAGACACTTTCATTGATTTCTTTACATTTCTTGTTTTAATTTGATGTTCTTTGTGTTTATTACTGGAGCACGTATGGCATGTGACAGAAGACACTCAACGTCGGGAAGCAGCGGCCCTTGAGACGACCAACCAGCCGGACCTGCAGAACCAAACGCCACCAGACCGCCCCAGAGAGGAGAGCCAGATGGAAGCTAAGCTAACCCAGCTAGGACCTGAGACTTCTCCACTACCCAGCATGCTCCTGGCTGTCTGATGTCCAGTCACAGATCAATAAGATGAATGAAATACGACTTATTTATGAAACTTTCCATTTCATAAATAAATACACCTTCCTCTCAGTGGCTGTGCCTTTGGCCAGTGGGCCAACCTTACAGAAGATCGTAGTTTAGGTTGAAGTAAGTATACTTACAGCCTAAGTATAGCCTAGTAACTGTCGTTAGCTTAGTACATCGGCTACATAACAAAAGGAAGGTAAAATAAGTCAAACAGTGGTCTCCTGGTGAAAGTCCTGTGGTTGCTTGACTCATACTTGTTTGGTCGGGCTGGTTGGGTTTAGCCATGAGGAGAGAGATTGACTGAGGGAAAGAAATAATCAGGGTGAGCCAATCAGAGACAGAGTAGGGCGGGGCTTTGGCATTCTAGGAAAAATGAAAACTGCCCCAGTGGGTATTTGGATGATGGTGAGATGGTGAGAGGATGAGGTGGTGAGATGGTGAGATGGTGAGAGGGTGAGAAGGTGAGGTGGTGAGGTGGTGAGATGGTGAAATGGTGAGAGGGGGAGGTGGTGAGATGGTGAGCTGGTGAGAGGGTGAGAAGGTGAGGTGGTGAGATGGTGAGATGGTGAGAGGGTGAGAAGGTGAGGTGGTGAGGTGGTGAGATGGTGAGAGGGTGAGAAGGTGAGGTGGTGAGGTGGTGAGATGGTGAGAGGGTGAGAAGGTGAGGTGGTGAGATGGTGAGTTGGTGAGGTGCTGAGCTGGTGAGATGGTGAGATGGTGAGAGGGTGAGATGGTGAGAGGATGAGCTGGTGAGATGGTGAGGTGGTGAGATGGTAAGTTGGTGAGATGGTGAGATGGTGAGAGGATGAGGTGGTGAGATGGTGTGCTCGTGAGAGGGTGAGATGGTGAGCTCGTGAGAGGGTGAGATGGTGAGAGGATGAGCTGGTGAGGTGGTGAGATGGTGTGCTGGCAAAATGGTG
Source organism: Myoxocephalus aenaeus (assembly GCA_038501785.1). Lineage (NCBI taxonomy): Eukaryota > Metazoa > Chordata > Actinopteri > Perciformes > Cottidae > Myoxocephalus > Myoxocephalus aenaeus. The sequence goes on from JBAMJR010000184.1 coordinate 316,709, forward strand.
AGAGGGTGAGATGGTGAGAGGATGAGCTGGTGAGGTGGTGAGATGGTGTGCTGGCAAAATGGTGAGAGGGTGAGATGGTGAGAGGGTGAGAAGGTGATGGAGTGTGCCAAAAGCGTGCCCATAGTTCAGTTGGGTGACTGTTAATGGCATATGATTCATTTCATAGTTCAGCCATTCATATTGCTGCATGTTGGTGAGCCACATAGCTTGGTTGCAGCTCTTTAAGACCAAATGTCAGAGATCCTTTAACTAATTACAACAATTACTTTTCATTTTACCGTTAACACCGTAAATGGCAATTTGAAAAGTTCCATTGTGAATTTCAGGGCATTTATTTGCATGTAATTTAAGAATATATCACTGAGTGGAACAATATAGAATTTGCTCTAGAATGTGTCACGTCTATGTTTTATCTTAGAGGTTTATCTTTAAAGCATCAGCCGGTTTTCAACCGAGAAACCGATGAGTGGAACCTCTCACTGATATGAGAGCTCCGTTTGTTTCTTCTGTTTTAGGCGTCAATGAGCATTTTAATATCACAATGTCTGACATCATCTGTAAACTGGGAGCTTTGCTGGATTATTTAACTGTGTGGTGACAGGAGGGAGGAGCTCCAGCTGAGCCTCTGATGAACCGTAGAGACCCACACCTGACCTCCCGCTGGAACGTTAGCCTGCGTCGCTAACAATGGAGCGACACAGGCTGCAGGAAGAGGAGCGCAAGGGGTTAAATATTACATTGCATTCGCAAGAGGAACGAAATCTCCTCTTCCAAAATCATATCCAGTATGAAATCTCTGTCAAATTAGATGGATTCAAAATTCAAAGATAATTTATTGTCATTATGCAACAAAGGGTTGCGCAAGTCCATTTGCTCCTGGACAACAAAACTACTACAGAACTAGTCTCTGGGCAGATAAAATGGCCGACATCTTCACATTGAAAACATTGTCCATCACCTTTGACTGTTTGAGCACCAACATCGCGATTTAAACACAGAGTCCTGATGACTGGAGGAGTGTGTGTTGGAGCATAAACAGAGCTAATGCTGCGACACGCTCCAAACACAGCTAACACACACCTCCTCTTGGTTCTACCAAGGCCCACATGTTAGCCACGATAATTCAGACAGATTTTTAAGACCATGGTTTATATCTGCCAGGATCCAGAAACAAAGAGAACAATCAGACTTTAATGGCTCACTTGCATCGGAAGGATTCAGCAAACAAAAGTTAGTTAGTTATAGGAAATAAAACTAATTGGTTAGACTTTGAATCGTGATGTGCATTAAAATAACTGCTTGTTACGTAAAATAACTTTTTTTTACATAACTGGTGTTAGAAAAGTACTTAAGTTACGTTACAAAGCTGCAGTAAAACCCATGAACGTTAACACTAACAGGTCTCTGGAGAAAAGTCCTGTGGCTCTCAGCTCTAACTCCAGTCTTTTCACATATTTTCAGATATTATTATATACTGTGTTCTCTCCGATTCTCTGATATTACTTTACCCGCACTTTAACAGTGATAATATGATAATGTTAACAATGACACATCTTTATTATCATCCATGTTTACTGGCTGACGTTGGCACATTGACACATCCCTGTTGCATGACAGGATTATGAAAACTGTCATAATTATATCAACATATTTTGTATGTGTTGAAACCTGACTCCCCAGCAAATAGTTGTGTAACAGTGCCGTGTATTACGATGTCATGATTAGGGGAAATCATCACAGCTGAAGTTAGATCTTCTTACTTCTTTGTGTAACGTATTGTTGTGTGGTGTGAAACAGAACAGTGTGTATCGTCTGCTCGGGTTAACATATTAAGATACTGGATCCTTACGCACATCTGAATGAATGGTCAAACACTGTCAGCCTGATCCATCAGTCCACTTGAATCCTCACAAAAAGATTCTTGAAAACCACTTTGATTGTTTAGTGTTTCTGTGTGAGAGGTCTTGAAGGTCAAGAGGTCACCTCAGGCTTCTTTACCAAAATAAAAGCTGCCACACATTGCAGCGTTGCTGCCACATGCACATCCACCACATGGCGAGAGAAGACGCATGGACTTGATGTGTGGTGTGTGTGCCGAGTGTGAGGAGTGTGAGGAGTGTGAGCAGAGTCAGGTCGCTGTGGAGGAACTGATCCTGGCACAGAATGCATCCCATAATTCTCCCGGTGAGACACTTCCTCCAGGTGAAGAACGTGCAGAGACACAGAGAATACCACACAGCTTCCAGACAGACGGTGGCAGGAATCACCTCTGGAAACCCGAGGACAGGAGGTGTGTGTGTGTGTGTGTGTGTGTGTGTGTGTGTGTGTGTGTGTGTGTGTGTGTGTGTGTGTGTGTGTGTGTGTGTGTGTGTGTGTGTGAGAGAGTTTTAGGGGCTTTCACAACTAACCAGTCTGGGTCCCTTAAAAGAAGGGCTTGTGGTTTGTTAATGCTAGCAGACGGGTGATTTCACTACTAATAAATCCATCTGTTGATCTTGAAATCTGTTCACGAAGCGATGTAACCTATATATATATAAATCAGCATGTTCCCTGTTCAACTCTGTTGAAACTGCTGTCCTTGCTTATGACTCGGTTGAAAAGGGTGTGACCGTGATCCCGGTAATGCGCCTCATGCACTCCCTGGCGTTAGCCCCAGTCATCTGGGGGCACAGGGCCTTCTGTACAGTCTTGTCTCTACCTGTTAGTCATTATTCACAACATGCGCTCGATTCGCAGTGCAGCAATACTCCTATGGTGGTTTTCCTCCTCTTGTCCCGACAGAGCGCTGCACTCTGGCCGATGTTCCTCTCCGTCACGTGTCAGGTGTTTGAGACATGTTTGTAAGTTTATTGTACAAAAAGCTAAAAAAGGGATTAAAAGAAGATGTATTTCTATTGTCGGAGTTCAGTTATGGAACAACACTAAAATAGACGTAAGAATGGTTAACTCATTTTGGTTTTCAAAAGGATCATTTATAAAACAATGTGAGGGTTACAAGTGTGTATATATTTATTTTATGTTTTGTTTATTTCGAATTAATTATCTGATTTAATTGATAATAATTTAGGATAGGAATATATAAGCATTTTTGCTTCTTCTACCTATACCTTTTCAGTCTTTCTGTTTTTTATATTATATAGAATATTGTATTGTATTGTAATGATTGACTGAATAAAACACACAAAACTAAAACAAACACGTGTAACTTGATTCTGGATGCCGGGTCTCTGTAACATCAACCTCCCGCTGCTGGGTCCGCCTGAAGCCTTTATCTTATTATCCTGCAAGCAGACTTCAGAGAGCCAGGAGCATGCTGGGTAGTGAAGTAGCCTTAGATGCTAGCTGGGTTAGCTTAGCCTCCATCTCCCTCCCTTTCTGGGCCAGGTCTGTCGTATGCCAATGTGTTTAGCTACTTCACACATCTTGTTTAACTGTAAACATTTGGAACGTGATGAACAGTGTCAGCGTGTCGTTTCCTCCGAGGGCCGAGGCTTTAAAGCTGAACCTGATCTCAGTTTGTCCCGGTACCAAGTCTCAGACTTCCTGCCGCTGCGCCCACGCTGCACGCTGCCCTCAGACGCCGGCTGGTGTTACGACTTGCCTGCATTCTGAATGTCATGTAGCCATGGGCCATGTGTCAGAGGAATGTTCCACTGGAAACTGAACACAACCATTTAGGATCAGGCAGTGAGCTGGTAGCACAGACTAATGCAGCAACAGGGATCTGAGTCTTTCTTCTCTCTTTACACTACAATACAATACTGCACACTACTTAGTGTGTCTGTCATTATCTTTAAAGGATTTCGTCCACACAGAATTGTGTAGCTTTGCCACAGGGACAACATGTGTGTATGAAGGCTGTTTCTTTACGCCTTGCATGTGTTGTTAAATGGATGAATGCAGGGGCGTCGTTAGACCTGTTTTAGGGGGGCTGAAGCCCCCCTAAAATGTTCTTCAGCCCCCCCAAATAATTTGGCTTGAAAAAAGAAAAAAAAAGAAAAAAAATATTTGTATTTTGGTGATGTCATTAAATTAAACTATTGTTTCTCACATTGACAAGTTATTTATAACTCTAACATGCTATATATGTGTAGCATGTTATACCGAGGAGTTTAGCTCACAGTAAACTATACCAAGGAGTTTATCTCATAGTAAACTACACCAAGGAGTTTATCTCACAGTAAACTACACCAAGGAGTTTATCTCACAGTAAACTATACCAAGGAGTTTATCTCATAGTAAACTACACCAAGGAGTTTATCTCACAGTAAACTACACCAAGGAGTTTATCTCACAGTAAACTACACCAAGGAGTTTAGCTCCAAGTAAACTATACCGAGGAGTTTAGCTCACAGTAAACTATACCAAGGAGTTTATCTCACAGTAAACTACACCAAGGAGTTTAGCTCCAAGTAAACTATACCGAGGAGTTTAGGTCAAAGTAAACTACACCAAGGAGTTTATCTCACAGTAAACTACACCAAGGAGTTTAGCTCCAAGTAAACTACACCAAGGAGTTTAGCTCCAAGTAAACTATACCGAGGAGTTTAGCTCACAGTAAACTATACCAAGGAGTTTAGCTCAAAGTAAACTACACCAAGGAGTTTAGCTCACAGTAAACTACACCAAGGAGTTTAGCTCCAAGTAAACTATACCGAGGAGTTTAGCTCCAAGTAAACTATACCGAGGAGTTTAGCTCAAAGTAAACTACACCAAGGAGTTTAGCTCAAAGTAAACTACACCAAGGAGTTTATCTCATAGTAAACTACACCAAGGAGTTTAGCTCCAAGTAAACTACACCAAGGAGTTTAGCTCACAGTAAACTATACCAAGGAGTTTAGCTCACAGTAAACTATACCAAGGAGTTTAGCTCACAGTAAACTATACCAAGGAGTTTATCTCACAGTAAACTACACCAAGGAGTTTAGCTCCAAGTAAACTATACCGAGGAGTTTAGGTCAAAGTAAACTACACCAAGGAGTTTAGCTCCAAGTAAACTATACCAAGGAGTTTAGCTCACAGTAAACTATACCAAGGAGTTTAGCTCACAGTAAACTATACCAAGGAGTTTATCTCACAGTAAACTACACCAAGGAGTTTAGCTCCAAGTAAACTATACCGAGGAGTTTAGGTCAAAGTAAACTACACCAAGGAGTTTAGCTCCAAGTAAACTATACCGAGGAGTTTAGCTCAAAGTAAACTATACCAAGGAGTTTAGCTCACAGTAAACTATACCAAGGAGTTTATCTCACAGTAAACTACACCAAGGAGTTTAGCTCCAAATAAACTATACCGAGGAGTTTAGGTCAAAGTAAACTACACCAAGGAGTTTATCTCACAGTAAACTACACCAAGGAGTTTATCTCACAGTAAACTACACCAAGGAGTTTAGCTCCAAATAAACTATACCGAGGAGTTTAGGTCAAAGTAAACTACACCAAGGAGTTTATCTCACAGTAAACTACACCAAGGAGTTTAGCTCCAAGTAAACTACACCAAGGAGTTTAGCTCCAAGTAAACTATACCGAGGAGTTTAGCTCCAAGTAAACTACACCAAGGAGTTTAGCTCCAAGTAAACTATACCAAGGAGTTTATCTCACAGTAAACTATACCAAGGAGTTTAGCTCCAAGTAAACTACACCAAGGAGTTTAGCTCCAAGTAAACTACACCAAGGAGTTTAGCTCAAAGTAAACTACACCAAGGAGTTTATCTCACAGTAAACTACACCAAGGAGTTTAGCTCCAAGTAAACTACACCAAGGAGTTTAGCTCCAAGTAAACTATACCGAGGAGTTTAGCTCACAGTAAACTATACCAAGGAGTTTAGCTCAAAGTAAACTACACCAAGGAGTTTAGCTCACAGTAAACTACACCAAGGAGTTTAGCTCCAAGTAAACTACACCAAGGAGTTTAGCTCCAAGTAAACTACACCGAGGAGTTTAGCTCAAAGTAAACTACACCAAGGAGTTTATCTCACAGTAAACTACACCAAGGAGTTTAGCTCCAAGTAAACTACACCAAGGAGTTTAGCTCCAAGTAAACTATACCGAGGAGTTTAGCTCACAGTAAACTATACCAAGGAGTTTAGCTCAAAGTAAACTACACCAAGGAGTTTAGCTCACAGTAAACTACACCAAGGAGTTTAGCTCCAAGTAAACTATACCGAGGAGTTTAGCTCCAAGTAAACTATACCGAGGAGTTTAGCTCAAAGTAAACTACACCAAGGAGTTTAGCTCAAAGTAAACTATACCGAGGAGTTTAGCTCAAAGTAAACTACACCAAGGAGTTTATCTCATAGTAAACTACACCAAGGAGTTTATCTCACAGTAAACTACACCAAGGAGTTTATCTCACAGTAAACTACACCAAGGAGTTTAGCTCCAAGTAAACTATACCGAGGAGTTTAGCTCACAGTAAACTATACCAAGGAGTTTAGCTCAAAGTAAACTACACCAAGGAGTTTAGCTCACAGTAAACTACACCAAGGAGTTTAGCTCCAAGTAAACTACACCAAGGAGTTTAGCTCCAAGTAAACTACACCGAGGAGTTTAGCTCAAAGTAAACTACACCAAGGAGTTTATCTCACAGTAAACTACACCAAGGAGTTTAGCTCCAAGTAAACTATACCGAGGAGTTTAGCTCAAAGTAAACTACACCAAGGAGTTTAGCTCAAAGTAAACTATACCGAGGAGTTTATCTCACAGTAAACTACACCAAGGAGTTTATCTCATAGTAAACTACACCAAGGAGTTTATCTCACAGTAAACTACACCAAGGAGTTTATCTCACAGTAAACTACACCAAGGAGTTTAGCTCCAAGTAAACTATACCGAGGAGTTTAGCTCACAGTAAACTATACCAAGGAGTTTAGCTCAAAGTAAACTACACCAAGGAGTTTAGCTCACAGTAAACTACACCAAGGAGTTTAGCTCCAAGTAAACTACACCAAGGAGTTTAGCTCCAAGTAAACTACACCGAGGAGTTTAGCTCAAAGTAAACTACACCAAGGAGTTTATCTCACAGTAAACTACACCAAGGAGTTTAGCTCCAAGTAAACTACACCAAGGAGTTTAGCTCCAAGTAAACTATACCGAGGAGTTTAGCTCACAGTAAACTATACCAAGGAGTTTAGCTCAAAGTAAACTACACCAAGGAGTTTAGCTCACAGTAAACTACACCAAGGAGTTTAGCTCCAAGTAAACTATACCGAGGAGTTTAGCTCCAAGTAAACTATACCGAGGAGTTTAGCTCAAAGTAAACTACACCAAGGAGTTTAGCTCAAAGTAAACTATACCGAGGAGTTTAGCTCAAAGTAAACTACACCAAGGAGTTTATCTCATAGTAAACTACACCAAGGAGTTTATCTCACAGTAAACTACACCAAGGAGTTTATCTCACAGTAAACTACACCAAGGAGTTTAGCTCCAAGTAAACTATACCGAGGAGTTTAGCTCACAGTAAACTATACCAAGGAGTTTAGCTCAAAGTAAACTACACCAAGGAGTTTAGCTCACAGTAAACTACACCAAGGAGTTTAGCTCCAAGTAAACTACACCAAGGAGTTTAGCTCCAAGTAAACTACACCGAGGAGTTTAGCTCAAAGTAAACTACACCAAGGAGTTTATCTCACAGTAAACTACACCAAGGAGTTTAGCTCCAAGTAAACTATACCGAGGAGTTTAGCTCAAAGTAAACTACACCAAGGAGTTTAGCTCAAAGTAAACTATACCGAGGAGTTTATCTCACAGTAAACTACACCAAGGAGTTTATCTCATAGTAAACTACACCAAGGAGTTTATCTCACAGTAAACTACACCAAGGAGTTTATCTCACAGTAAACTACACCAAGGAGTTTAGCTCCAAGTAAACTATACCGAGGAGTTTAGCTCACAGTAAACTATACCAAGGAGTTTAGCTCAAAGTAAACTACACCAAGGAGTTTAGCTCACAGTAAACTACACCAAGGAGTTTAGCTCCAAGTAAACTACACCAAGGAGTTTAGCTCCAAGTAAACTACACCGAGGAGTTTAGCTCAAAGTAAACTACACCAAGGAGTTTATCTCACAGTAAACTACACCAAGGAGTTTAGCTCCAAGTAAACTACACCAAGGAGTTTAGCTCCAAGTAAACTATACCGAGGAGTTTAGCTCACAGTAAACTATACCAAGGAGTTTAGCTCAAAGTAAACTACACCAAGGAGTTTAGCTCACAGTAAACTACACCAAGGAGTTTAGCTCCAAGTAAACTATACCGAGGAGTTTAGCTCCAAGTAAACTATACCGAGGAGTTTAGCTCAAAGTAAACTACACCAAGGAGTTTAGCTCAAAGTAAACTATACCAAGGAGTTTAGCTCAAAGTAAACTACACCAAGGAGTTTAGCTCACAGTAAACTACACCAAGGAGTTTAGCTCCAAGTAAACTACACCAAGGAGTTTAGCTCCAAGTAAACTACACCGAGGAGTTTAGCTCAAAGTAAACTACACCAAGGAGTTTATCTCACAGTAAACTACACCAAGGAGTTTAGCTCCAAGTAAACTACACCAAGGAGTTTAGCTCCAAGTAAACTATACCGAGGAGTTTAGCTCACAGTAAACTATACCAAGGAGTTTAGCTCAAAGTAAACTACACCAAGGAGTTTAGCTCACAGTAAACTACACCAAGGAGTTTAGCTCCAAGTAAACTATACCGAGGAGTTTAGCTCCAAGTAAACTATACCGAGGAGTTTAGCTCAAAGTAAACTACACCAAGGAGTTTAGCTCAAAGTAAACTATACCGAGGAGTTTAGCTCAAAGTAAACTACACCAAGGAGTTTAGCTCAAAGTAAACTACACCAAGGAGTTTAGCTCAAAGTAAACTATACCGAGGAGTTCAGCTCAAAGTAAACTACACCAAGGAGTTTATCTGACAGTAAATGATGCACGGGGTGAATGTAAGTACAGGTAGTTACTCAATGTGGCTATCGTTGTTAACGATTGTTACCTGCTTACATTTAGGTTTACTTGAGGCAAATGAAAGTGAATACTGTAGTGGGCTATGTTAACACTAAGCTAGCTATTTTTGTGTATTTATTTTTATCTGCCTCTAATGCTTACTGGATCTAGTCCGATAGTGTTTTTCTCTGTACATTGCAATCCTAGTTTGACTTGATTATAGTGAATGCGTTGGGTGCTTCCATTTCAGCCCATCATACAATATTTATCATTCCATAATCAAGATGTACTTGAAATGTATATTAAAAAAAAAAAATCATGTTTTTTCTCTCTATTGAATGGTATATTTGACACTGAACTAGTTCATCTTTATCTCAGTGATAGTGTCCAAATGAGCATAAAATATCACTGGTTTGTAAAAACTACACGGACAACAAAATAGATGTAAATGTTGATCAAAATGTTATTCCCTTCTGCTCAAAATAAAACAAGTAAACAACTCAAAAGTTGACACTGTCCGGTCCAGTCTCCATCCATTGGATTTGGGAGTGACGTAGATATGAAAGCTAGTTTATCCGTCTTTCCCTTACAAGCAGGATTTCTCTCTTGTTTTTTGAGAAAAGTTCATATTTGTGTTCACTATGACCCTGAAATTCTGTCTCTTCTATTATCATATACTGAACTACAGCAAAATCACACTCTTTCTGATTGAACCAATCTATGAACTGTCTGAAACAATGGATATCCACGGCCCCAAATGGGCCCAAAAAAAATTGCTGCACACACATGACAATTCCCTAGGGGCTAAGCCCCCCCTTTCATTGAATCCTAGAAACGCCCCTGGATGAATGTCTGTTTCAGGGCGATGAGCTCTCTCTCAGCCGGAGTATAGGGAGGAGAAATGCATTTTCTTCTTCATGTTGATCACATTAATTGAGTTTGAGAGAAATGTGCACTGTGAAGCTAATCAAACTGCGTAGTTCATTCGGACTGAGTGGAACTACGGCTACAGTCTCACCACTACGTTTCCATTTTAAAATGCAGATATTTTGCTACGTTTACACTGAGCCAATTTATAATTCTACTGCTGCCGACATGCGGAGGAAGCCCTGTTGTTGTCGTTATCAGACCTCTGGAGTCACGGCTTTGAGGAGGGCGACAGACACACAACGCAAGACTTTCTTTAATATCCTGACTATCATTCATGCTTGTTTTGTTCTGCACAACATTTGTGAAGTTCACACATTAACTGTCAACGAATAAAAGTATAAATGCTCTCCAGTACGAGTGTGAGAACAGACACCAACGAACCCGAGAGGGAACGAGTGAGACGCGTTGACCACATGTTGACATATAATCTCATAAACTATGATTTGAAGTGTTCCTTTTACATTTGATTTGAGTGAGAGAGCGCAAGACCCTGCAGCCTGGTAACTCATTTTTTTAAACACAACTTTTTTTCCCACAAAAGTATAGAGATTATATAGAGAGGAAGAGCTATCTAGCACAACATACAGGTGTTACAATGTTGTATTTTTTGTAACGAATCAACCAATCTACTTCCTGTTTACACCTGAGGTGAATAGTCATGTGATAAATACTTTCCAAAATGATGTTAAAAGGCCTGTGTGGATGTACAAGGTTTTAGTTTATAAACAACCGTAAAACAAAAAATAACATCACAATATATTGTTGGATTTAACATAAACACATGTCATACATGAACATAAATCTGCCAGGTCAATATATTGGTCGGCTCTTATATTCTGTCGAATTCATACACATTTTTGTATTTTATACACTGCACATACTTTGCATTTTTGCACTTTCTTTATTGTTTAATTTCCTAAATGATTTTCCTAAATGAATATGCTCTGCGGTTTTGTTATATATATTGAGTATTTTTCATTCCAGAATTATTTTTTGGTGTGTGTGTCTTCTATATAACTTGTGAATAAAGTATACATCTATCTATCTATCTATCTATCTATCTATCTATCTATCTATCTATCTATCTACATAAATAAAACATCTCCATTCAATCTTTTTCTGCAGAAATGTAGCCTAATACGTATAATGATAAAACACAGATAGCCTGTATTAAATTATGGAAGAGAATATTGTTGTCTTGGGTTGCATCTGATGGTACTGATGTGTCATCAGAAGCTGGTGGCTTCATCTCACCATGTCACCAGACTGAAGCTGGGAAAACAATTAATAATAACAATTATATCGAGCCATTATTAACCCTGATGTCATGGACAGTGGCGGCTGGTGACATTTTTTTTGGGGGGGGCGCAGTTGGGCGGCGCGGTTTAAATAGCACTCCACAATGAGAAGAAAAGAGGTTTGGAGTAGAATATTCTAAAAAACAAAGCTTTATTTCAAGAAAACACAGTGCTCAACACTGTCCAATAACAACTATCAACAAACTGTAACTTTGGGCATGAGAGGTTCAGAGCAGAATGGTTTAAGACACATTCAATGTGGTGGCCAGAGCAACTTCAGGGACTACATTGACGTAGCATTCAAACTGGGGGCCCTGCAGTAAGGTGGCACTGGTGAGGTGGTCTTTGAAGGCAAAGCGTTCCCTGGTGTGTCCAAGTATGGTGTCACAAACCTACAGATAAATATATAGAGAGAGACAGAGACAGTAAGATAAGTTGTGGGGAAATATCTACTACAAACAGGCTTCATACTACAGACAAAAAACTATGTTTTGTGTGTCTTGATGGCTCAGCAACATAGACAAAAGGCCAGGAGCCACCTTGATGGCTGTAGCTATCTCACTCTCTCACACACACACACACACACACACACACACACACACACACACACACACACACACACACACACACACACTAACTTGTTGGGGGTTGAATTGGTATTTTAGATAAAGTTATAGCCTGATATGATATCCACCCAAATCTAACAATGTCCAACATGTGTTCTGCTGTGGGAAAGATAAAACATTAAACTCTAACACAGGCATCTGCTGATTTTGACACTCACTTCTGCAGCAATCCTTCAAGCTCATCTTCCTTCACAGCCCGGCGCTTCCTCGGCTGCTCAGAGCCGCTGCACACGGAGCCTCCAGCTAGCAGCTCCGGTTAGCATGTAGCTTGGTGCATGTAGCTTCACTGCTTTGCTGCTGAATATTTAAATCCGGACGTTCGGGTCCCAACTCTTTCAGCCTCTTCTTGTCAACATCTGATCGTGGATTGAAAGGTGTTTCGCGTAGAGATACCACAGAGTTTTCAGTCGCCATATTAACATAATCAAAGTCTCTGCTAGCTGTGTTGCTCGCGTAGCTACATGGGATGTGAGGGAATGATAAAGGTCTCTGATTGGACGAATAGTCCAACCATGTTGCAATAAGAAACGATGTCATTGGCTAGGGCGCAGATTCGTGCGCCCGAAGATTCACGTTTCATCCGCCAATGAGAAGCTGTCCTTGCCGTCACGAGGGTGAAATGTTTGTTAGCTTTCCATAGACACACATTGGGCCGGCGCCCCGAGAGGGGAGGGGCTTTTCTCAGTAATGATGAATGGCGATATATTATATTTAACTTAAGTGGTTGTTGACAGGGGCTTACGGTCTCCCACACACATTTAGCGCGTCAACACGGTATATTTCTTATTTAAATTATTTGATATATAATGTTTTTTGACAGTATATATTATATTTTTTTTTCTTCTTTTTTTTTTTTCATCGCAATATTTTAGGAGGGGCGGCGCCCTAGCGCCCTCTATTGACGCACCGCCACTGGTCATGGATGAAAACAGATGGAAGCAATGCATTTTCATACCAAACTAAAGTTCATGTCCAGGTCTCAGTCGGGTGTTTGCGCTTAACTGGCGGCAGTAGTGAGAGTTACGACAGCACCTGAATGTGGCAGTGGCTGGTTGTCGTACACTGTGTGTTTTACGACACTGAAAATTGCGATTTACGGCAAAACATGGCGCCGCGCTGTTGAGGCAGGTGAAGGAAGGAGGTTTTGAACTGCAGCCCGTTGCTCGTCCTCCTCTCGCCCTCTCTCTCTCTCTCTGAGCCCGGCGGCCCGGTTCGTGAAGCCTCGGCCCGGTTCGTGAAGCCTCGGTTCGTGAGCGGCAGCCGGTGAAGAAACATGGCGGCGCAGGGCGGCATCTTGTTCCAGGAGAAGGTCAGCAGGCTGCTCAGCGGACACAACGGGAAACCGGTGCTGAAGCCGAACCGCCCTCTGGCTCTGAGAGATGCGGTGGCGAACCGCAAGCTGAAGAAAGGAGGTGAGATAATGCGGGGCTCGGTTCTCCCGACGCAGGCCTGCTACTGTAGCCCCATCACTGCAACCGCTGGAAACCAAACTAACTGGCGCGAGCTTGCAGTGATGGGACCAGTTAGTTTGGTTTCCCTTCCACATTTTTAGAAAATATATATTTCTGCAAGAGAAGCGGAGAAAGTCTAACAGGTACATGTTCACCTTGCTCTGGGAGATCAATCCAACACTTCAGTTTGTTTAAGAAAAGGGTCCATTAGTTAGTTTAGACACTGGTAGTTAGTTAGTTTAGACACTGGTAGTTAGTTAGTTTAGACACTGGTAGGTAGTTAGTTTAGACACTGGTAGTTAGTTAGTTAGTTAGTTAGTTATTCCTCTGGTAGTTAGTTATTCCTCTGGTAGGTAGTTAGTTATTCCTCTGGTAGGTAGTTAGTTATTCCTCTGGTAGTCAGTTAGTTATTCCTCTGGTAGGTAGTTAGTTATTCCTCTGGTAGTCAGTTAGTTATTCCTCTGGTAGTCAGTTAGTTATTCCTCTGGTAGTCAGTTAGTTATTCCTCTGGTAGTCAGTTAGTTATTCCTCTGGTAGGTAGTTAGTTATTCCTCTGGTAGGTAGTTAGTTATTCCTCTGGTAGTCAGTTAGTTATTCCTCTGGTAGGTAGTTAGTTATTCCTCTGGTAGTCAGTTAGTTATTCCTCTGGTAGTCAGTTAGTTATTCCTCTGGTAGTCAGTTAGTTATTCCTCTGGTAGGTAGTTAGTTATTCCTCTGGTAGGTAGTTAGTTATTCCTCTGGTAGTCAGTTAGTTATTCCTCTGGTAGTCAGTTAGTTATTCCTCTGGTAGTCAGTTAGTTATTCCTCTGGTAGTCAGTTAGTTATTCCTCTGGTAGTCAGTTAGTTATTCCTCTGGTAGGTAGTTAGTTATTCCTCTGGTAGGTAGTTAGTTATTCCTCTGGTAGTCAGTTAGTTATTCCTCTGGTAGGTAGTTAGTTATTCCTCTGGTAGTCAGTTAGTTATTCCTCTGGTAGTCAGTTAGTTATTCCTCTGGTAGTCAGTTAGTTATTCCTCTGGTAGGTAGGTAGTTAGTTATTCCTCTGGTAGGTAGTTAGTTATTCCTCTGGTAGGTAGTTAGTTATTCCTCTGGTAGGTAGTTAGTTATTCCTCTGGTAGTCAGTTAGTTATTCCTCTGGTAGGTAGGTAGTTAGTTATTCCTCTGGTAGGTAGTTAGTTATTCCTCTGGTAGGTAGTTAGTTATTCCTCTGGTAGGTAGTTAGTTATTCCTCTGGTAGTCAGTTAGTTATTCCTCTGGTAGGTAGTTAGTTAGTTAGTCCTCTGGTAGGTAGTTAGTTATTCCTCTGGTAGGTAGGTAGTTAGTTATTCCTCTGGTAGGTAGTTAGTTATTCCTCTGGTAGGTAGTTAGTTATTCCTCTGGTAGGTAGTTAGTTATTCCTCTGGTAGTCAGTTAGTTATTCCTCTGGTAGGTAGTTAGTTAGTTAGTCCTCTGGTAGGTAGTTAGTTATTCCTCTGGTAGGTAGTTAGTTAGTTATTCCTCTGGTAGGTAGTTAGTTATTCCTCTGGTAGGTAGGTAGTTAGTTATTCCTCTGGTAGGTAGTTAGTTATTCCTCTGGTAGGTAGTTAGTTATTCCTCTGGTAGGTAGTTAGTTATTCCTCTGGTAGTCAGTTAGTTATTCCTCTGGTAGGTAGTTAGTTAGTTAGTCCTCTGGTAGGTAGTTAGTTATTCCTCTGGTAGGTAGTTAGTTAGTTAGTTATTCCTCTGGTAGGTAGTTAGTTATTCCTCTGGTAGGTAGGTAGTTAGTTATTCCTCTGGTAGGTAGTTAGTTATTCCTCTGGTAGTTAGTTAGTTATTCCTCTGGTAGGTAGTTAGTTATTCCTCTGGTAGGTAGTTAGTTAGTCCTCTGGTAGGTAGTTAGTTATTCCTCTGGTAGGTAGGTAGTTAGTTATTCCTCTGGTAGGTAGTTAGTTATTCCTCTGGTAGTTAGTTAGTTATTCCTCTGGTAGGTAGTTAGTTATTCCTCTGGTAGTTAGTTAGTTATTCCTCTGGTAGTTAGTTAGTTAGTCCTCTGGTAGTCAGGTAGTTATTCCTCTGGTAGTCAGTTAGTTATTCCTCTGGTAGGTAGTTAGTTATTCCTCTGGTAGGTAGGTAGTTATTCCTCTGGTAGGTAGTTAGTTATTCCTCTGGTAGGTAGGTAGTTAGTTATTCCTCTGGTAGGTAGTTAGTTATTCCTCTGGTAGTCAGGTAGTTATTCCTCTGGTAGTCAGTTAGTTATTCCTCTGGTAGGTAGTTAGTTAGTCCTCTGGTAGGTAGGTAGTTAGTTATTCCTCTGGTAGGTAGTTAGTTAGTCCTCTGGTAGGTAGTTAGTTAGTCCTCTGGTAGGTAGTTAGTTAGTCTCTGGTAGGTAGTTAGTTAGTCTCTGGTAGGTAGTTAGTTAGTCCTCTGGTAGTTAGTTAGTTAGTTAGTCCTCTGGTAGTCAGTTAGTTAGTTAGTCCTCTGGTAGGTAGTTAGTTATTCCTCTGGTAGGTAGGTAGGTAGTTAGTTATTCCTCTGGTAGTTAGTTAGTTATTCCTCTGGTAGGTAGTTAGTTATTCCTCTGGTAGGTAGTTAGTTAGTCCTCTGGTAGGTAGTTAGTTAGTCCTCTGGTAGGTAGTTAGTTATTCCTCTGGTAGGTCGTTAGTTAGTCCTCTGGTAGGTAGTTAGTTATTCCTCTGGTAGGTAGTTAGTTATTCCTCTGGTAGGTAGGTAGTTATTCCTCTGGTAGGTAGGTAGTTATTCCTCTGGTAGGTAGGTAGTTAGTCCTCTGGTAGGTAGGTAGTTAGTCCTCTGGTAGGTAGTTAGTTATTCCCTGGTAGGTAGTTAGTTAGTCTCTGGTAGGTAGTTAGTTAGTCTCTGGTAGGTAGTTAGTTAGTCCTCTGGTAGGTAGTTAGTTAGTCCTCTGGTAGGTAGTTAGTTATTCCTCTGGTAGGTCGTTAGTTAGTCCTCTGGTAGGTAGTTAGTTATTCCTCTGGTAGGTAGTTAGTTATTCCTCTGGTAGGTAGGTAGTTATTCCTCTGGTAGGTAGGTAGTTATTCCTCTGGTAGGTAGGTAGTTAGTCCTCTGGTAGGTAGGTAGTTAGTCCTCTGGTAGGTAGTTAGTTATTCCCTGGTAGGTAGTTAGTTATTCCCTGGTAGGTAGTTAGTTAGTCTCTGGTAGGTAGTTAGTTAGTCTCTGGTAGTTAGTTAGTTAGTTAGTCCTCTGGTAGGTAGTTAGTTAGTCCTCTGGTAGGTAGGTAGTTATTCCTCTGGTAGGTAGGTAGTTAGTCCTCTGGTAGGTAGGTAGTTAGTCCTCTGGTAGGTAGGTAGTTAGTCCTCTGGTAGGTAGTTAGTTAGTCCTCTGGTAGGTAGTTAGTTAGTCCTCTGGTAGGTAGTTAGTTAGTCCTCTGGTAGGTAGGTAGTTATTCCTCTGGTAGGTAGTTAGTTATTCCTCTGGTAGGTAGTTAGTTAGTCCTCTGGTAGGTAGTTAGTTAGTCCTCTGGTAGGTAGTTAGTTAGTCCTCTGGTAGGTAGTTAGTTAGTCCTCTGGTAGGTAGTTAGTTAGTCCTCTGGTAGGTAGTTAGTTAGTCTCTGGTAGGTAGTTAGTTATTCCTCTGGTAGGTAGTTAGTTATTCCTCTGGTAGGTAGGTAGGTAGTTAGTTATTCCTCTGGTAGTTAGTTAGTTATTCCTCTGGTAGGTAGTTAGTTATTCCTCTGGTAGGTAGTTAGTTATTCCTCTGGTAGGTAGTTAGTTAGTCCTCTGGTAGGTAGTTAGTTATTCCTCTGGTAGGTAGTTAGTTAGTCCTCTGGTAGGTAGTTAGTTAGTCCTCTGGTAGGTAGTTAGTTAGTCCTCTGGTAGGTAGTTAGTTAGTCCTCTGGTAGGTAGTTAGTTAGTCCTCTGGTAGGTAGTTAGTTAGTCCTCTGGTAGGTAGTTAGTTAGTCCTCTGGTAGGTAGTTAGTTAGTCCTCTGGTAGGTAGGTAGTTATTCCTCTGGTAGGTAGGTAGGTAGTTAGTTATTCCTCTGGTAGTTAGTTAGTTATTCCTCTGGTAGTTAGTTAGTTATTCCTCTGGTAGGTAGTTAGTTATTCCTCTGGTAGGTAGTTAGTTATTCCTCTGGTAGGTAGTTAGTTATTCCTCTGGTAGGTAGGTAGTTATTCCTCTGGTAGGTAGGTAGTTATTCCTCTGGTAGGTAGGTAGTTAGTCCTCTGGTAGGTAGGTAGTTAGTCCTCTGGTAGGTAGTTAGTTAGTCCTCTGGTAGGTAGTTAGTTATTCCTCTGGTAGTTAGGTAGTTAGTCCTCTGGTAGGTAGGTAGTTAGTCCTCTGGTAGGTAGTTAGTTAGTCCTCTGGTAGGTAGTTAGTTAGTCCTCTGGTAGTTAGTTAGTTATTCCTCTGGTAGGTAGGTAGTTATTCCTCTGGTAGGTAGGTAGTTATTCCTCTGGTAGGTAGTTAGTTATTCCTCTGGTAGGTAGTTAGTTAGTCATCTGGTAGTTAGGTAGTTAGTCCTCTGGTAGGTAGGTAGTTATTCCTCTGGTAGGTAGGTAGTTAGTCCTCTGGTAGGTAGGTAGTTAGTCCTCTGGTAGGTAGGTAGTTATTCCTCTGGTAGGTAGGTAGTTATTCCTCTGGTAGGTAGTTAGTTATTCCTCTGGTAGGTAGTTAGTTAGTCATCTGGTAGTTAGGTAGTTAGTCCTCTGGTAGGTAGGTAGTTATTCCTCTGGTAGGTAGGTAGTTAGTCCTCTGGTAGGTAGTTAGTTATTCCTCTGGTAGGTAGGTAGTTATTCCTCTGGTAGGTAGGTAGTTATTCCTCTGGTAGGTAGTTAGTTATTCCTCTGGTAGGTAGTTAGTTAGTCATCTGGTAGTTAGGTAGTTAGTCCTCTGGTAGGTAGTTAGTTAGTCCTCTGGTAGGTAGTTAGTTAGTCCTCTGGTAGGTAGGTAGTTAGTCCTCTGGTAGGTAGGTAGTTAGTCCTCTGGTAGGTAGGTAGTTATTCCTCTGGTAGGTAGTTAGTTAGTCCTCTGGTAGGTAGTTAGTTAGTCCTCTGGTAGGTAGGTAGTTATTCCTCTGGTAGGTAGGTAGTTATTCCTCTGGTAGGTAGTTAGTTATTCCTCTGGTAGGTAGTTAGTTATTCCTCTGGTAGGTAGTTAGTTATTCCTCTGGTAGGTAGTTAGTTAGTCCTCTGGTAGTTAGTTAGTTATTCCTCTGGTAGTTAGTTAGTTATTCCTCTGGTAGTTAGTTAGTTAGTTAGTTATTCCTCTGGTAGTTAGTTAGTTAGTTATTCCTCTGGTAGGTAGTTAGTTATTCCTCTGGTCCTACGTGGTCGAGCTGTTGAAGTAACATGTCGCTGTCTCCACAGAGGCCACCTGCATCACTGAGATGTCGGTCCTGATGGCGTGCTGGAAGCAGAACAGCTTTGTGGACGGCCTGTGCTCCAATGAGATGAGCTCCTTCTACTCCTGCGTGGAGACGGCTCAGGTATGTTCACCTGCTCACACTGCCGTGAGATGACACGCCTTCATCTTTAATCATGCTGAATAGAAACATGCAGGATTCTGCGGCTCCTCTGAAGTGACGCTGTTTTAGCGAGTGTGTAAAAACACTCCCAGGTCCGGACTGAGCATGTGCAGCTCTCAGCTGACAGGAGGAGGCTCCCTCGTCAGCTACGTCCATACCGGTTTCTGACTTTGTCCAGAGCTGATGATGAAAGTCGCTGAGGAGTGAGCATCTCGCTTCTTTCTCATGATGAGGGACACAGAGGCGATCGGGCAGCAGGTGCCGAGCCGGGAGCAGCTTGTTCTGCGTCACTGAGCGATGAAGGACACGAGGGTAGAGTGTGCTGACTTCCTCTGGAAAGAGCCGTGAAGCAAGCTTCCTTTCCAAGTTGTTCTTACAGGGTTCTTACGGTCATGGAAAAGTCATGGAGTTTTAAAATGGTTATTTCCAGGCCTGGAAAATTAATATGCTTTTATAAGAAAGACTCAGAATATAAGCAGGCATACATACAGGCATCTATATAAATGTTTATTCTTTTAATCAAACTATTGTCTCATTCATTTGAGTCATTTAAGGTTTACTGTATGCTTTGTATTCTCATTGTTAGTTTAAATACTACATTTACTCACTTTTTACTGTTTACACCCAGACTTCACTAAATGTTTGCTCATGGACATTTGGTTTAAAGTCATGGAGAAGTCATCACCCATTAAAAAGCCCTGGTAACAGATCCTCTTCCTCTTCCTCAGGCTGCGATGAAGAGTAGAAATAAACAGAGCAGCCTCCAGGGAGGACGCCTGCACCCGAAGCAGGCCACCACGCTGCTGAAGAGATATCCCAACCTGCGCACGGAGATCTAGGAGAGACTATAACCGCTTTAACGCGGACCTGAGATGTGATGGAGTGAAGGAGTTGTCAGCTACTGTATGATGTCGTATGCATGTATTTAATAAATAAAGGAAGGAGCAGAAACAACCCGCACTGCAGCACTCGCTCAGCCTTCGTATTCTCAACGTGTTTCCTGCTCTGGAAGTGTAATGACTTTCTCCTCTTTGCCGTTTCGTCTCAATACAATTTAGCAGAGTGGTCTCATGAGTCATGAGTGGACGTGATGGAGTTCTTCTTCTTGGGTTTCACGGCTCCTGGCTGTAATCTCTGAACACTTAAACGCCTCGTCATTCCTGTGGAAACCGAGGTCGCTGAAATACAACCGGCGCCTATCGGACCGGTAGATTACCGGAGCGGTCAGGATCGCTCTGCCGTTCCTGAAGCGATTGTTGATGGATTTCTCTCTTTCAGACTGCGGCAGTCGGTTCATTGGAGGCTGGTTTTAACCTCATAAACACAACGCCCCTTTTTCCCTTTCTCCCGACAATGACAAGTGTTTTTTCAAAACTAAAACTGTGCTATCTCCTCATCCACAGGGTCGATTTAATTCATTTAAATTGCTAAAGTACCGTAACCCTTGTGAGAAGAGGCGTGTGGTTTTACATAATAAAAAAAAAAAGATGGCACATGTGGAAGTAGGGGGTCGTTTGTATATGCAGTTTGTCATGGTGCGAGCAAGGATCAGCTCAAAGTAGGTCATTTTTCAATTTCTAGACATTTTTGGGACTGAATATGCTTCCTAACGTATCAATGCTGTATTACTCTGTGGGTACCAAACAATACAATAAAAAAAAAACTTGGGGAGTAATCGAGGAGCGATTTTTGGGGAATCTTGCTCAGACTCTCTTTTGATCATATTTATGCTGAAAATGAGTTATTTATTTAAAGGCAAAGAGTTGTGGATTCGTTAGAGATCAAGGACAGAAGGGTCTGGTGTTCATAACGTGGTCATATGAGCTGTAGAGCTCTAGAGTGGAAGTCTAGTACAGAGGGACAAAATCCAGAACGTCTGTATGACTAATAAAAAGTCAGTGCGTCGGTTCTCCCACATTACAAACCACAAAGGAGCTGAGGACAGAGCGCTGGCTGATCCGCTCCAGAAGCCTCTGGAGAACAAAGCCTGGAGTTGAATGAGCATCACAGTGGTTTCACTTTGTACCAAACAAATGAATACAGGGAACAACTAACTGAACACAGCAGGTGAGCGGCGTGGACCATGGCATACATGTGACTGGGTCCAGTCCAGGGGTTCAAAGGCAGAGACCGGACCCCCTGAAGGACCCCCAGACCAGACAAAGCCCGGTTCCCCTAGAGTCTAGACACTCAGCAGCCAGGCCTCGTGCTGCTGGACATCAGTCTGAGGAGTCCTCAGTATTTATGAAGTGGTAACGGACACCGGCTGCTGAAGATGACCGTGGACGATATTAATATGAGAGACACGAGTGAGTGTGTGTGTGAGTTAAAGGTACAGACACAGGAGATTTAGTCTGAGATTTAGTCTGATAAAGTGTTTTCTTAAATAATTGAATCAAAGCAGAGGCTGAACCTGTGACCTCCTGTACTCGTCATGGTTGGTGAGACTGGACGAGCCTTTAGAGTTCTCATCTCTTCATCATGTTCGTGTCAGTGGAGTCGATGTGTTGAGGCAGCTGTGGGACAGACTTACTAGGAAAACCAGTTACATTACATTTCATTTAGCTGACGCTTTTATCCAAAGAGACTTACAATAAGTGCATTCAACCATGAGTACAAACTCAGAACAACAAGAATCAAGAAAGTTAAACCACAAAGTGCTATCAGTAAGGGATATTTAAGTGCTACTAGGTGCTATCTTCCTTATTCAATGTATAGTCTAAAAAGGTGTGAGCACAGTTACTACTGCTAAATATCAAGTACCACTACTCCATATATTCAAATGTGACATAAGGTTATGTCATAAGGAGCCAACAGTGTACAGCAGCAACATGAAGACCATCTTCTATCACAGTATAATATTGTAACTCCCTGAAGGACAGGTCGATATGCACTTTATGGATTTTATTCAGCAATAAGGACCGTTGTCTTCATCACCGCTGTTGCTGCCAGTCTTTGTGCTACGCTACGCTACACTGAACTGGATGCAAACAGCACACATACAATCACTCCCAAGCAAGCGTGTTTGAAGTTGGGCGGTTCCTTGGATGCTCCACGCCTTTTCTAGTGACCTCCCTCGGTTTATTTCTGGCAGACATGTTGGCGTTCTGACCGTGAAGTCATAAAGTGAGGATTAGCATTCTGTGTTTTGTCTGAGGAGCAGGAAAGATGTTGTGCAACGCTGACACACAACCCATTGTCCGCATGTGGTGTTTCCGTGTGTCTGTCCGTCATCAAACAACCATTTCCCCACCCTGCGTATCACTTCCTCCCCAACATGCAGACCTCAGAGGAAACCGCTCCGCAGCCCACAGCATCACTCGCTGTGGGCAGCACCGGCTTCCGTCTCACCACATGCTCATTATCCACTGTGTAAACAATAGTGGAAAAATGTAACCGATCACTCTTATACAATGATAAGTGTACATCGTCTCCAGCAGCATTGTGAGGCGCCCGTTACACACCACACAACCACATAGTTCAGATCCCTTCCTCCACCACGGTGTTGCATTTATCAAAAACGGGGTTTCCCTAGATCTCAAAACGTTGACTTCTTGTGTTCAAATTAAGAACAAAAGACCTTTTCACCTCAAACTGTAGCATGGAACGAATAACGGAGGGTGAGGTTTACAAACAGGTTTGAAGTGAAAGCACTTCTTGCTTGTGTGTTGTGTGTCTGCTGGTGATGATGTGGAGACTGCAGACTGGGCCACTCGGCTCTAGAGCAGGGGTGTCAAACATACGGCCCACGTATTTTTTATTTTTTTAAGTGACTGGCTTTTCCCAACATTAGCCTAACGAGGAATACTGTGACGGATAGGATTTCCGATCTTTCAGCAGATCTGGAGCCAAAAGAAGCATAAAGTAAAGTCATCTGTAGCATTTTCAGTTGCAATGGTGAGAGCTCTGACATCACTAAAGATGTTGCTCAACTGGCCGTACTCATTCGTGGTGCTGATGAGACTTTGGCGAGTAGCCGTAGCCCACCAGCTAGTAGCCGTAGCCCACCAGCGAGTAGCCGTAGCCCACCAGCTAGTAGCCGTAGCCCACCAGCGAGAAGCCGTAGTCCACCAGCGAGAAGCCGTAGCCAACCAGCTAGTAGCCGTAGCCCACCAGCGAGAAGCCGTAGCCCACCAGCGAGAAGCCGTAGCCCACCAGCTAGTAGCCGTAGCCCACCGGCGAGAAGCCGTAGCCCACCAGCTAGTAGCCGTAGCCCACCAGCTAGTAGCCGTAGCCCACCAGCGAGAAGCCGTAGCCCACCAGCTAGTAGCCGTAGCCCACACTGGTGCTGGGAGGCGGCAGTGGGGAACAGGTTGGACAGCTCCTGGTGCTGAATTGAGGTCAAATGAATAAAACCCTTTTATGAGTCAAGGCTGAATATCTGCCATTCAAACCAACATCGTATTCCATTCTACTGTTTAACCAAAATAACCCATTTTAAAACACCAATGACCAGATTAAAAGGCCCCGAAAAGGCCCCGAAAAGCCCTCTGCGTCTTAGTTTGGGTTTAAAGATGTGGGGTTTATGATGATGTGGATATTCAGGAAGGGTCCAAATACAGATGCTATTGAGTTGCATGATGGGAAGTGTAGGATCCAGTGTGTTTTGGAGTTTGACTACAGGGACAAAAACAATCTGGATATCTCGTTGACTTTGACCAACAAGTCCAACCACTTTAAGGAAGTACAAAAACCAAGAAGTACTCTTTTATAACGGGGACAGAAGTCTGAGCTGGTGTTTCTCCACCACCAGTAAGATACAAATCCTGAGGATACAAAATACAAAATTATGAGATAATAAAGTCGAAATAATGAGATAGAAAGTCATAATTATGAGATAATAAAGTCAAAATTATGAGATAATAAGTGTGCATGCGCAGTGACGCTGTCTTTTATCTCCTAATTATGACTTTTTATCTAATAATTTTGACTTCATTATCTCATAATTATGACTTATTTTTTGTGGCGGAAACGGGCTTCCAGCTGGCTGTAATAAACATTGTAGAACATTTACATCAAATGTTGACATACTGAGCTGCAAAAAGACGACAATCAATCCTGAGTAACTCCACAGGAGCGTCTACTTTTTAGCTGCAGCTCAGTTTTGACATTGCACATACATTCTCTTGTCCATAAACTTTACATTTGATTTGTTTGATAGATTACAAAAATGCAAATAGCTACTAAGTAGAGGGCCTTTTGGGCCTTTGAAAAGCAGCGCAGAGCCTGGAGGTGCTTTCTGTTTGCGTTGATCCTCTGTTGGGATCAGAGCTGTTGTTGCAGGGTTGTTCTGAGAAAACGTTCCAATCTTTGCCATCCGTCTCCTGAGTCCAGAAGCATCTGAGGCCTCGGCCCCGAGAGGCTGAAGAGGTTTGATGATAGGATCCAAGATCAAGCTTCACGATCGTCTGTGTTG
This sequence comes from Myoxocephalus aenaeus, assembly GCA_038501785.1. Classification (NCBI taxonomy): domain Eukaryota; kingdom Metazoa; phylum Chordata; class Actinopteri; order Perciformes; family Cottidae; genus Myoxocephalus; species Myoxocephalus aenaeus. The sequence goes on from JBAMJR010000184.1 coordinate 340,838, forward strand.
GTCGCCAGGAAAAACAACCAGCACCGATCGGGCCTTTCTGATCTGGAGAGGGAGAGTGGACTCGCCCTGCTTATCTCCTGGTCAGCGCTCCAGTGACAGGATGTTGACTTCCACGGCCACTCCATTGTGTCCCGGGTGTCAGATCGTCACTATCAGTGAGTGTAACCTCCCCAGACGACACATGGCTTCATCAAACTAAGACCACACCCAAATGATGAGATACCGATCAGGGTTTGAAGGCCAGCATGCCCTGAAGGGTCTGGTCCTGGTCCTGGTCCCGGTCCCGACTTCCTACTGGATCAGCAAACTGTGCGTTGCTGCCGGTACGGGTTAGACCAGCAGCCGCTGGGACTTCCTGCGCAGAGGTTTTGTGCTGACTGAATGCTAGTTGCTGCAGCTAACTGCTACTGGATGAGTCTGGATGAATCCTGGATGTGTTTGGATGAGTCCTGGAGGAGTCTGGATGAGTCCTGGATGAGTCCTGGATGAGTCCTGGATGAGTCTGGATGAGTCCTGGATGGGTCCTGGATGAGTATGGATGTGTTTGGATAAGTCCTGTATGAGTCTGGATGAGTCTGTATGAGTCCTGGAGGAGTCCTGGAGGAGTCCTAGAGGAGTCCTGGATGAGTCCTGGATGAGTCCTGGATGTGTTTGGATGAGTCCTGGATGAGTCCTGGATGAGTCCTGGATGAGTCTGGATGAGTCTGAATAAGTCCTGTATGAGTCTGTATGAGTCTGGAGGAGTCTGGATGAGTCCTGGATGAGTCCTGTATGTGTTTGGATGAGTCATGGATGAGTCCTGGATTCAATTCAATTCAGTTTATTTTATATAGCCCAACATCACAAATACAAGTTTGCCTCGGAGGGCTTTACAATCTGTACACATAACATCCTGTCCCGGGACCTCACATCGGATCAGGAAAAACTCCCCTAAAAAGATAGTAAAAACCCTTTCACAGGGAAAAAAGGGAAGAAACCTGAGGGAGAGCAACAGAGGAGGATCCCTCTCCTCGGATGGACAGAAGCAATAGATGTCATGTGGCCAGAATGAATAGCGTAGTTACAGCACATTCAATGAATATGACAGAAATTATTCATATAATGAATAGTAGGCATGGTCCATGATCCAGATAACCACGATCCATGAAGCAGAAGGAGGTAGAGAGGAGGGGGGGCATCAGCAGGGGCATGGCAGCAGGCAGGACCGGTTCCAGGCCAGAGAAAGAAGAGGAGAGGAGGAGTGAAAGAGGAAGAGAAGCGAAAGAGGAAGAGAAGAGGAGCTCAGTGTATCCTAAGATGTCCCCCAACAGTCTAGGCCTATAGCAGCATATCTAGGGGCTGGACCAGGGCAAACCTGAGCCAGCCCTAACTATAAGCCTGAAACAGCCCTAACTATAAGCGCTATCAAAGAGGAAAGTCTTAAGTCTGCTCTTAAATGAGGTGACTGTGTCTGCCCCCCGGACTGAAAGTGGAAGCTGATTCCACAGAAGAGGAGCACGATAACTGAAAGCTCTAGCCCCAAACCTACTTTTTAAGACTCTGGGAACCACAAGTAACCCTGCATTCAGTGAGCGTAACGCTCTAGTGGGGTAATATGGCACTATAAGCTCTTTAAGATATGATGGTGCATCACCAGTTAAGGCTTTGTAGGTGAGGAGGAGGATTTTAAATATGATTCTCGATCTTACAGGAAGCCAGTGGAGAGCAGCTAATACAGGAGTAATGTGATCTCTCTTCCCAGTCCTTGTTAGTACACGAGCTGCAGCATTCTGGATCAACTGGAGAGACCCAAGGGACTTTCCGGAGCAGCCTGATAATACGGAGTTACAGTAATCCAGTCTTGAAGTAACAAATGCGTGGATCAATGTTTCTGCATCGCTTTGAGACAGGATGTGCCGGATCTTTGAGATGTTCCGTAGGTGAAAAAAGGCAGTTCTTGAGATCTGTTTCACGTGGGAGCCAAAGGATAGGTCCTGGTCAAAAATAACTCTGAGATTCCTTATGGTGGTGGTGGATGCCAGAGCGATGCCATCCAGAGAAACCATATCGTCAGATAATTGATTTCTGAGGTGTTCTGGGCCGAGTAGAATGACTTCAGTCTTGTCCGAGTTCAGCAGCAGGAAGTTGCAGGTCATCCAGGTCTTGATGTCTTTAAGACACACTTGAAGCTTAGCGACCTGGTGGATTTAATTTGGCTTGATTGACAGATATAGTTGAGTATCATCGGCATAGCAGTGAAAGTTTATGGAGTGTTTTCTGATAATATTCCCTAAAGGAAGAATATATAAGGTGAATAAAATTGGTCCAAGCACAGAACCTTGTGGAACTCCATGACGAGGATGAGTCCTGGATGTGTTTGGATGAGTCTGGATAAGTCTGGATGAGTCCTGGGTGAGTCCTGGATGAGTCTGGATGTGTTTGGATAAGTCCTGTATGAGTCTGGAGGAGTCTGGATGAGTCCTGGATGAGTCCTGGATGAGTCTGGATGAGTCCTGGATGAGTCTGGATGAGTCCTGGATGGGTCCTGGATGAGTATGGATGTGTTTGGATAAGTCCTGTATGAGTCTGGAGGAGTCCTGGAAGAGTCTGGATGAGTCTGAATGAGTCTGGAGGAGTCTGGAGGAGTCCTGGATGAGTCCTGGAGGAGTCTGGATAAGTCCTGTATGAGTCTGGAGGAGTCCTGGAGGAGTCCTGGATGAGTCCTGGATGAGTCCTGGATGTGTTTGGATGAGTCCTGGATGAGTCCTGGATGAGTCTGGATGTGTTTGGATGAGTCCTGGATGAGTCCTGGATGAGTCTGGATGTGTTTGGATAAGTCCTGGATGAGTCTGGAGGAGTCCTGGAAGAGTCTGGATGAGTCTGGATGAGTCTGGAGGAGTCTGGAGGAGTCCTGGATGAGTCCTGGAGGAGTCTGGATAAGTCCTGTATGAGTCTGGAGGAGTCCTGGATGAGTCCTGGATGAGTCCTGGATGTGTTTGGATGAGTCCTGGATGAGTCCTGGATGAGTCTGGATGTGTTTGGATGAGTCCTGGATGAGTCCTGGATGAGTCTGGATGTGTTTGGATAAGTCCTGGATGAGTCTGGATGAGTCTGGATGAGTCTGGAGGAGTCTGGAGGAGTCTGGATAAATCTGGATAAGTCTGGATAAGTCCTGGGTGAGTCCTGGATGAGTCTGGATGTGTTTGGATAAGTCCTGTACGAGTCTGTATGAGTCTGGAGGAGTCCTGGATGAGTCCTGGATGAGTCCTGGATGAGTCCTGGATGAGTCTGGATGAGTCCTGGATGAGTCCTGTATGAGTCTGGATCCTGTGGTTAGACTACTTCTGCTCTCTGTGCTCCTCAAGCACCTCATGTGCATGTCCTCATGTGTTCTCATGTGTGCTCATGTGTTCTCATGTTCTCATGTGTTCTCATGTGTTCTCATGTTCTCATGTGTGCTCATGTTCTCATGTGTTCTCATGTGTTCTCATGTGTGCTCATGTTCTCATGTTCTCATGTGTTCTCATGTTCTCATGTGTGCTCATGTTCGCTCATGTTCTCATGTTCTCATGTGTGCTCATGTTCTCATGTGTTCTCATGTTCTCATGTTCTCATGTGTGCTCATGTTCTCATGTTCTCATGTGTTCTCATGTTCTCATGTGTGCTCATGTTCTCATGTGTTCTCATGTTCTCATGTGTGCTCATGTTCTCATGTTCTCATGTGTGCTCATGTTCTCATGTGTGCTCATGTTCTCATGTTCTCATGTGTGCTCATGTTCTCATGTGTGCTCATGTTCTCATGTTCTCATGTGTGCTCATGTTCTCATGTGTGCTCATGTTCTCATGTTCTCATGTGTGCTCATGTTCTCATGTGTGCTCATGTTCTCATGTGTGCTCATGTTCTCATGTTCTCATGTGTGCTCATGTTCTCATGTGTGCTCATGTTCTCATGTGTGCTCATGTTCTCATGTGTTCTCATGTGTTCTCATGTGTGCTCATGTTCTCATGTGTGCTCATGTTCTCATGTTCTCATGTGTGCTCATGTTCTCATGTGTGCTCATGTTCTCATGTTCTCATGTGTGCTCATGTGTGCTCATGTTCTCATGTGTGCTCATGTTCTCATGTTCTCATGTGTGCTCATGTTCTCATGTTCTCATGTTCTCATGTGTTCTCATGTTCTCATGTGTGCTCATGTTCTCATGTGTGCTCATGTTCTCATGTGTGCTCATGTTCTCATGTTCTCATGTGTGCTCATGTTCTCATGTTCTCATGTGTGCTCATGTTCTCATGTGTTCTCATGTTCTCATGTGTGCTCATGTTCTCATGTGTGCTCATGTTCTCATGTGTGCTCATGTTCTCATGTTCTCATGTGTGCTCATGTTCTCATGTTCTCATGTGTGCTCATGTTCTCATGTGTGCTCATGTTCTCATGTTCTCATGTGTGCTCATGTTCTCATGTGTGCTCATGTTCTCATGTGTTCTCATGTTCTCATGTGTGCTCATGTTCTCATGTTCTCATGTGTGCTCATGTTCTCATGTGTGCTCATGTTCTCATGTTCTCATGTGTGCTCATGTTCTCATGTGTGCTCATGTTCTCATGTTCTCATGTGTGCTCATGTTCTCATGTGTGCTCATGTTCTCATGTTCTCATGTGTGCTCATGTTCTCATGTGTGCTCATGTTCTCATGTGTGCTCATGTTCTCATGTTCTCATGTGTGCTCATGTTCTCATGTATGCTCATGTTCTCATGTTCTCATGTGTGCTCATGTTCTCATGTGTGCTCATGTTCTCATGTGTGCTCATGTTCTCATGTGTTCTCATGTGTGCTCATGTTCTCATGTGTGCTCATGTTCTCATGTTCTCATGTGTGCTCATGTTCTCATGTGTGCTCATGTTCTCATGTTCTCATGTGTGCTCATGTTCTCATGTGTTCTCATGTTCTCTAACCAGCCTGTGTTGTGTGTCGGGCTCTTCAAGGCTGTCATAAGACTGTAAAGCGTTATGATCAATAATTTACAGAGGCTCCATTGGTTGACATGCGTGCTGAGTATGAGGGCGTCACTCCGCTCTTAGAAAAGGAAACAACCTCTCAGCGGCGCGCGTGAGGGAGAGGAGGAGGAGGAGGAGGGGAGTTGCTCCTCGCCAGAAGCGCGTCGTGTTGAGCTCCGGAGCGGGTTGGATGTCTGGACCTGAGTTCAGAGCGCAGCGCAGCGCGGCCGGTGTCTCCGGAGGTGTTTACCCGTCAAGTAGCCGTCGGTCGGAGGGGAACGCGTCTCCGGCGGCGGGGCAAGCCGGGGGAAGTGCGCGCGGAGGGCGTGGAGGAGATGGTTCCTGCAGCAGGATGGACCGGAACCACGTCGCGCCTGGGTTCGCGTCCCGCTGCTGGCTGCTGCTGGCGCTGTGCGCGTCTGCAGAGGTAAGCTGCTGCTGCACAGCTGCTGTTTACGAGCTGTGTGCAGGACTGTGTCGCTTCCTCACGAGGAGCTGCTGCAAATAACTTCGGCTGCTTCTTATTCATGAGGGAAATATAATAACCAGAGGCACTTTGAGCTTCTTAGCAGTTGTGGATTGTTTTAATTTAGAGGATTTCCTTGAAATAACATCAACCAGCCAACAGTCAATTTAAGACTAAACCTTTTTATTCAGGAAGGCTTTTTTACCTTGTGTTAATTCATTGTCAGCGATATAAATAAATATATATATATATATATATATATATATATATATATATATATATATATATGTGTGTGTGTGTGTGTGTGTGTGTGTGTGTGTGTGTGTGTGTGTGTGTGTGTATATATATTATGGGTTGCTTTAACTATGTTTTAACTATGTTTTTATTTGTTTTACTATATATTGGCTCTGTGGATTCTTTTGGAAGAAAAGTGCGGTAAAAATGAAATACATTATTATTATTATTATTATTATTATTATTAGTCCACCTTATAGACCATGAGATCAAATTAATAAAACAGATGCCAGTGCTTGCTTTAATAGTCAATATACTATATAGAATAGATTGTGCATGTGGACTAATGTGCACTTTAAATCCAGCTGAGGTCTCAGACTATCTGATTACTGAATGTATTACACCGGCCTTTCCAGGAACCTTAAGACATATTTATTTATGAAACTACAAGAGCTCTGAGATCCCAGTCCACAGAGCCCTCATCCCCACAGCGGCCCAGACTGACGTGACGCAGCACACAGACCCTCACAGACAGAATAACACAAGTCTAACAGCACAGTGGACCTGCGTAACACTTCCACCACTCGCCCCTCTCCCTGTGTCTGCTCACTCCAGATTATTTATAGTCTTAAGCCACGGCTCGGATACCAACACATTGAGGAGGACCGACTCTGTGATCTGCTTCCAAAGAGGATTTTCACTTTACAGTTTTGTTTTCGGTGCTCCAACGCGACCCTCGATCACACAGACGGGCAGACAACAAGCTGCTAAGGACTTTTCAGAACCAATAGACTGGGTTGCTGTTGCATGAGAGGATATATGTTCATGTGAACAATGTGGCAACCCCTCAAAATACTCACAGACTGCATAGGAACTATGCAGTCTGTGAGTATTTTGAGGGGTTGCCACATTGTTCACACTGGGTGGACGGCGCTCGTCACCAGTAGCATTTAAACAGCTTCCAATTCAAGTGAGTCGTCACTTTAGGGTCATACTCGTAGTGTCAGTTCACGTCCACCGTGTAGTAGTACATGAGACGTGTACAAGTACTGCAGTCTGGTATTTCTTCAGCGGCCGGCCTCCTCTGTTGGCTGCATATTATCAGCAGGTCAAAGTCTACGCTCTTTTGATTCATATCTCTTTATTGAAACACAGTTCAGCAGCTCCTTCAGGTGAGAACGCTTTGAGATGAGCTTCAGCTGACGTTACCTCCTCTACGGCCGAACTGATCAAATACACGTGTAAAGGTAGAGCTGGTAATCATCTCCACATGTTTTATTTCATGTCTTAAGTTCTCATAACAGCCGGCCATCAATGAATCAAATGCGCTGAAAAAAAAGAGAAAGGAAAACTGATCAGCCTCCAATCATTTCATTCAGCCTGAATGTGAAGATTGGACAGGCTACCTGTCTGTCCACCTGTCTGTCTCCCTGACTGTTTACCTGCCTACAACCTGTTTACCTCCCTGTTTACCTACCTGTCGACCTGCCTGCATGTTTACCTACCTGTCTACCTACTGTACCTGTCTACCTACCTGTCTACCTGTCTACCTACCTGTCTACCTACCTGTCTACCTACCTGTTTACCAACCTGTTTACCAACCTGTTTACCTAACAGTCTACCTGCATACCGGCCTGTCTACCGGCCTGTCTACCTACCTGTTTACCTGTCTACCTACCTGTTTACCAACCTGTCTACCTACCTGTCTACCTACCTGTCTACCTGCCTGTCTACCTACCTGTCTACCTACCTGTCTACCTACCTGTTTACCAACCTGTCTACCTGCCTGTCTACCTACCTGTCTACCTGCCTGTCTACCTACCTGTTTACCTACCTGTTTACCTGTCTACCTACCTGTCTACCTACCTGTTTACCTGTCTACCTACCTGTTTACCTGTCTACCTACCTGTCTACCTACCTGTCTACCTACCTGTCTACCTACCTGTTTACCTGTCTACCTACCTGTCTACCTACCTGTTTACCAACCTGTCTACCTACCTGTTTACCAACCTGTCTACCTACCTGTCTACCTGCCTATCTACCAACCTGTCTACCAACCTGTCTACCTACCTGTCTACCTACCTACCTGTCTACCTGTCTACCTACCTGTCTACCTACCTGTCTACCTACCTGTCTACCTACCTGTTTACCAACCTGTTTACCAACCTGTTTACCTAACAGTCTACCTGCATACCGGCCTGTCTACCGGCCTGTCTACCTACCTGTTTACCTGTCTACCTACCTGTTTACCAACCTGTCTACCTACCTGTCTACCTACCTGTCTACCTACCTGTCTACCTACCTGTCTACCTGCCTGTCTACCTACCTGTTTACCTACCTGTTTACCTGTCTACCTACCTGTCTACCTACCTGTTTACCTGTCTACCTACCTGTCTACCTACCTGTCTACCTACCTGTTTACCTGTCTACCTACCTGTCTACCTACCTGTTTACCAACCTGTCTACCTACCTGTTTACCAACCTGTCTACCTACCTGTCTACCTGCCTATCTACCAACCTGTCTACCAACCTGTCTACCAACCTGTCTACCTACCTGTCTACCTACCTGTCTACCTACCTGTCTACCTACCTGTCTACCTACCTGTCTACCAACCTGTCTACCAACCTGTCTACCAACCTGTCTACCTACCTGTCTACCTGCCTGTCTACCTGCCTGTCTACCTACCTGTCTACCTACCTGTTTACCAACCTGTTTACCAACCTGTTTACCTACCTGTCTACCTGCCTGTCTACCTACCTGTCTACCTACCTGTTTACCTGTCTACCTACCTGTCTACCTACCTGTTTACCAACCTGTTTACCAACCTGTTTACCTAACAGTCTACCTGCATACCGGCCTGTCTACCTACCTGTCTACCTGCCTGTCTACCTACCTGTTTACCTACCTGTTTACCTGTCTACCTACCTGTCTACCTACCTGTTTACCTGTCTACCTACCTGTCTACCTACCTGTCTACCTACCTGTCTACCTACCTGTTTACCTGTCTACCTACCTGTCTACCTACCTGTTTACCAACCTGTCTACCTACCTGTTTACCAACCTGTCTACCTACCTGTCTACCTGCCTATCTACCAACCTGTCTACCAACCTGTCTACCTACCTGTCTACCTGCCTGTCTACCTACCTGTCTACCTACCTGTCTACCTACCTGTTTACCTGTCTACCTACCTGTCTACCAACCTGTCTACCAACCTGTCTACCTACCTGTCTACCTGCCTGTCTACCTGCCTGTCTACCTACCTGTCTACCTACCTGTCTACCTACCTGTTTACCAACCTGTCTACCTACCTGTTTACCAACCTGTCTACCTACCTGTCTACCTGCCTATCTACCAACCTGTCTACCTACCTGTCTACCTGCCTGTCTACCTACCTGTCTACCTACCTGTCTACCTACCTGTTTACCTGTCTACCTACCTGTCTACCTACCTGTCTACCTACCTGTTTACCTGTCTACCTACCTGTCTACCTACCTGTTTACCTACCTGTTTACCTGCCTGTCTACCAACCTGTCTACCAACCTGTCTACCTGCCTGTCTACCTGCCTGTCTACCTACCTGACTGAAAGCGTACTGTGTATATTAGAACAATATCAGAGCAGCAAACAAACAAGTAAGAACTTGGAGCAGTAACACCAATAAAACTTCACAGGACAGAAAGTCCTTTCATACGGAAGCAGATGTTGATCCCTTGCAGCCTCAAACCGGCCAGTGAAGAGGAGTCATGAACTATGTTTACACAGAAAGTGTGATTCTCCACGACTGGGAGCGGTCTTGAGCATACAGTCATAAATGAGCTCAATAAATATCAGCCGTATGAGAGATGAGCCGTGGACAGACGACAGATGATGAGCTCCATGGCGGTTGTGTCTTGTATGTGCAGGCAGAGACAGGGAAGGTCTGGAAACAAGAGGCCGGGGACTCAGCATTGTGAAGGACACAAACTCATAGATGTAGTTGAGGAAACGCTGCAAAGTCAGTTCTATAACAACTTTAACAACAAGGGAACTCTCCTGGGCTCCAGGTCTCAGTTCCTTTGATGAAAGTTGTGTGCGTGGCACGGAAACCGTGTAAAGTGTTGCGGTTTGCCACACAGTAACACGTGTTTGCTGCTTGATGACTTGCTGCTCGTGAAGAAAACTATATTCTCTTTAAATGTTCACAGGTCACTGAAGGTGGACACTTGGATATTGTGCAGAGTGCAGGTAAGTCTTTATTAATGTGAGGTCTCTTATTAAAATGTTTTTCCAAAGCACATGTCTGCATGTACTTCAGTAATTACGCCATACGTTCTATTCTAGGGAATATCTCATGAACACCACTAACCTCCACTTTAACTTTAGGATGAATTGATAGGAATCTGGTGGTGAAAGTTCACATCATCCAATTCTCATGAAGGCGATGTCTCAGGAATAATTGACATACATACATGTATTTTAGATTGATGATGAATTAAATACTGTCAACATAATTCAGATTGTTAATATCTCATCATCACTCATGTAAAGATCTAGAGGAGTGAAGTCTACTGGAGGAGAATGAAGTCTCTGTGTTGATATCGGAGCTTCTCTGTTTGTTCACAGAGCCGACAGGCCGAGTGCCTTTTAGTGCATGTTAGTGCATGTCAGTGCACGTGAACGTGACTTTTAGTGCATGTTAGTGCACGTGAGCGTGCCCCACTGGTCAGCTCACAGCCACAGCTCTGCTCTCATACAGCGGTTACAGCCGATTACGAGATGAAGCGCCCATCTGTTAGCACTGTTAGCACTGAAGCTAACTTCCTGTGAAGCTCTCGAGGTACGAGACCGCTGCTCGAGCTGCGTTATGAGAGTGTTGTTGGTTCGGTTCTCCTCCGGCCTTCGGTCTCATCACGCTGCGTTATGAGAGTGTTGTTGGTTCGGTTCTCCTCCGGCCTTCAGGCTCATCACGCTGCGTTATGAGAGTGTTGTTGGTTCGGTTCTCCTCCGGCCTTCAGTCTCATCACGCTGCGTTATGAGAGTGTTGTTGGTTCGGTTCTCCTCCGGCCTTCAGGCTCATCACGCTGCGTTATGAGAGTGTTGTTGGTTCGGTTCTCCTCCGGCCTTCAGTCTCATCACGCTGCGTTATGAGAGTGTTGTTGGTTCGGTTCTCCTCCGGCCTTCAGGCTCATCACGCTGCGTTATGAGAGTGTTGTTGGTTCGGTTCTCCTCCGGCCTTCAGGCGCCCCACAGCTCTGACTCTCTTCCCCTCAGCAGACGTCTGATGAAGGTTGCAGCCGACAGCAGAGCTTCATGCTCCTTCTGTCCGTGGTTCTTTCCGTCTCTCTCTGCTCTCTGCCCTCCAGTCACAGCGTGTCTGTAAACAGGGAACCAGTACGCGTTGTGTTCCAGCCCCACAGCAGCCGCTGTATCAATGCTGAGCCTACAGCTCACGGTCACAGATGATGTTCTTGCTTCATGCTTATGGCAGCGCGGCCTCACCGCTAATGGAGTGAAGCCTCGCTGACTTCATGCCTGTCACACACACACACACACACACACACTCTCTCTGGAGAGTTGAGCACTTTATGCAGCTGTGTTGCAATCGACAAGAATCTACATGTGCCAGTGAGTTATAGTCTGTAGGAGTAAATGTGTGTGTGTGTGTGTGTGTGTGTGTGTGTGTGTGTGTGTGTGTGTGTGTGTGTGTGTGTGTGTGTGTGTGTGTGTGTGTGTGTGTGTGTGTGTGTGTGTGTGTGTGTGTGTTAATAACTGTGTGTGTGTGTGTGTGTATATATGTGAATAACTGTGTGTGTGTGTGTGTGTGTGTGTGTGTGTGTGTGAATAACTGTGTGTGTGTGTGAATAACTGTGTGTGTGTGTGTGTGTGTTAATAACTGTGTGTGTGTGTGTGTGTGTGTGTGTGTGTGTGTGTGTGTGTGTGTGTGTGTGTGTGTGAATAACTGTGTGTGTGAATAACTGTGTGTGTGTGTGAATAACTGTGTGTGTATGTGAATAACTGTGTGTGTGTGTGTGTGTGTGTGTGTGTGTGTGTGTGTGTGTGTGTGTGTGTGTGTGTGTGTGTGTGTGTGTGTGTGTGTGTGTGTGTGTGTGTGTGTTAATAACTGTGTGTGTGTGTGTGTGTATATATGTGAATAACTGTGTGTGTGTGTGTGTGTGTGTGTGTGTGTGTGAATAACTGTGTGTGTGTGTGAATAACTGTGTGTGTGTGTGTGTGTGTTAATAACTGTGTGTGTGTGTGAATAATTGTGTATGTGTGTGTGTGTGTGTGTGTGTGTGTGTGTGTGTGTGTGTGTGTGTGTGTGTGTGTGTGTGTGTGTGTGTGTGTGTGTGTGTGTGTGAATAACTGTGTGTGTGAATAACTGTGTGTGTGTGTGAATAACTGTGTGTGTATGTGTGTGTGTGTGTGTGTGTGTGTGTGTGTGTGTGTGTGTGTGTGTGTGTGTGTGTGTGTGTGTGTGTGTGTGTGTGTGTGTGTGTGTTAATAACTGTGTGTGTGTGTGTGTGTATATATGTGAATAACTGTGTGTGTGTGTGTGTGTGTGTGTGTGTGTGTGTGTGTGTGTGTGTGTGTGAATAACTGTGTGTGTGTGTGAATAACTGTGTGTGTGTGTGTGTGTGTTAATAACTGTGTGTGTGTGTGAATAATTGTGTGTGTGTGTGTGTGTGTGTGTGTGTGTGTGTGTGTGTGTGTGTGTGTGTGTGTGTGTGTGTGTGTGTGTGTGTGTGTGTGTGAATAACTGTGTGTGTGAATAACTGTGTGTGTGTGTGAATAACTGTGTGTGTATGTGAATAACTGTGTGTGTGTGTGTGTGTGTGTGTGTGTGTGTGTGTGTGTGTGTGTGTGTGTGTGTGTGTGTGTGTGTGTGTGTCCAGGATGTGGTTGTATAGCTGCCGGTGCTTCTGGTTGCTGTTAGGTGTCTTCATTTCAGCGTTGTCTTGTTAAACCACCATCTGCCCTCCAGATGAGTGTGTGAGGCTCCAGATGAGTGTGTGAGGCTCCAGATGAGTGTGTGAGGCTGCAGATGAGTGTGTGAGGCTCCAGATGAGTGTGTGAGGCTCCAGATGAGTGTGTGAGGCTGTACTCAGCTCATAGAACGTCTTCAGCTCCAGGACCCCACAACCCAAAGAGGTTAGAGAACGGCTTCTGATCCCACTGATGAAGTGTGGAAACAGGAAGTCAGAGGATCCTCCTGTATTAAAAACAAAGATCCTAAAGGAGTTAGAAAGCGGTGATCCCTTCAGCAGGTTATTATTTCATTTATCTCAGAGGATCGTGAGCTCTTGGTTTAGGTCCAGTAATGTTCAAAACGTTTTTCCAGACAACAGAGGTGTCTTCAGTTGGTTGTAATCTCCAGCCAGACCAATAGATGTCTAGGGCGGCTGTAGCTCAGGGGGATGAGTGGTCGTCCCGCAACCACAAGGTAGCCGGTTCGATCCCCAGTCCCCCCATAGCTCACATGTCAAAGTGTCCCTGAGCAAGACACTAAATTGCTCCCCGGGCGCCGCTCAGGGCAACCCACTGCTCCTTAGGATGGGTTAAATGCAGAGAACACATTTCATGTATGTATGTATGTACTATGACAAATAAAGGATTTCTATTCTATCTATCTAGATGGCACCAAATCCTACACACTGGTCCTCAAGCAAAAGTACAGAAGCAAAGTATCCTCATAAAACACTTCCTATAATATCTTACAGAAAAGATACTCCTCATTTCTTGTGCATTTTCCTTCAAGTCCAGTACAGTTACATGCATATAGTCTTTTCAAAATAAACAGTGGTCTTTACAGGTCAAACACGTTTAGGTTTAGGAAGAGATCATCAGCAACATTACTACAGTTATGATGTCTGCATCTGTAGAACATCTCAAAATTATATTAATTTCTAACTCAATACTTTCATTGTGTTAACCTTCATTGTTAACACAAGGCTTTTATTCTGAAATATTTGCAGGACCTTGTTTTTATATCGTCTACGACATCTTTAATAAGGTTAAATGAAACATTCTGGCCGTTATTAAAGGAAAACTGTCTGCTGGCAGCTGCTGCTCCGCTGTCACTGAGGCATGAGCAGCATGTAAAGCAGCTGTTAGAGGTGGAGCGCATCTTAAACTACTTTATATACCGTTGGCTAATTTAACAGTGTATCGTGTTATAAGCTGATCATGTGTGTTGTATGTTGTTACAGCACTGTAATGAACGTATAGTTTACATCCACACTGAGGGAAGAACACAAACACAACCCGTTACACAGCCGACACGTTCCCTCTAATACAGAGCTGTTCTCTGCATACGCAACACACACACACACACACACACACACACACACACACACACACACACACACACACACACACACACACTATAGAATCACTTGAGATTAGAGTCTGATCAGGCTCAGAAACCTCCTCCCCCACACCGGCACGCGGTCCAGACTAGTTATTTTATATCATCATTCACACTTTAATCATTACTTCTTGAATCCTGAAGCTCATTGTTTTGTTAATATGCACGATGGTCTGTGTCTGCAGGTCAGCTCTCCTGTTCAGAGGGATTTACAGAGCTGGGCTACTATAACGGCTCCGTTTCCCACACGGACTCCGGCTCCGCCTGCCTGAAGTGGACCGACTTCCCAGACTACATGCGGCAGTACCCGGGCCGAGGCCTCGGGGACCACCGCTTCTGCCGGAACCCGGACCGAGAGCCCAACCCCTGGTGCTTCATCCGGCAGAGCTCCGGGGCCTTTGGATGGGCCTACTGCGACTGCCACCAGGGTAGGGAGGGAGGGGGGGAGGGACATGTGAATGGATGAAGGGAGGGAGGGACATGTGAATGGATGAAGGGTGGGAAGAACATGTGGATGGATGGATGAAGGGTGGGAAGAACATGTGGATGGATGAAGGGAGGGAGGGACATGTGAATGGATGAAGGGAGGGAGGGACATGTGAATGGATGAAGAGAGGGAAGAACATGTGGATGGATGAAGGGTGGGAAGAACATGTGGATGGATGGATGAAGGGTGGGAAGAACATGTGAATGGATGGATGGATGGATGGATGAAAGGGCATGTGAATGGATGGATGGATGAAAGGGCATGTGAATGGATGGATGGATGAAAGGGCATGTGAATGGATGGATGGAGGAAGGGTGGGAAGAACAGATGAATGGATGGATGAAGGGTGGGAAGAACATGTGAATGGATGGATGGATGAAAGGGCATGTGAATGGATGGATGGATGAAGGGTGGGAAGAACATGAATGGATGGAGGAAGGGTGGGAAGAACATATGAATGGATGGATGGATGAAAGGGCATGTGAATGGATGGATGAGTGAATGGATGGACGGTTGAAAGGGCATGTGAATGGATGGATGGATGAAGGGGCATGTGAATGGATGGATGAAGGGGCATGTGAATGGATGGATGGATGAAAGGGCATGTTAATGGATGGATGGATGAAAGGGCATGTGAATGGATGGATGGATGGATGAAGGGGCATGTGAATGGATGGATGGATGAAGGGTGGGGAAAACAAATGAATGGATGGATGAAGGGTGGGAAGAACATGTGAATGGATGGATGAATGGAAGCACATATGGATGGATGGATGGATGGATGGATGGATGGATGGATGAACAGATGGCTGGATGGATGGATAGATGGAAGGCCATATGGATGGATGGATGGATGGATGAGATCATGGACAGTTGGATGGGTGGATGGAGAATTGATGGATGGATGAATTGATGAACAGTTGGATGGATGGATGGATTGGTGGATGGATGAATGGATGGATAGATGGAAGGCCTTCCATCTATCCATCCATTCATCCATCCACCAATCCATGACTTTATGGACAGTTAGATGGATGGATGGTGGGAAGAACATATGGATGGATGAATGAAAGGGCATGTGAATGGATGGATGGATGGATGGATGGATGGATGGAAGGCCATATGGATGGATGGATGAATGTATGAACAGTTGGATTGATAGATTTACAGATTAATTTATGGACAGTTAGATGGATGGATAGACAGTTGGATGGATGGATGGATGGATGGGCAGTCAGATGGAAGTAAGGACAGAGTGATGAACCACTGCCCTTCCAGCCAGAGCACCAATGCCCTCATTATCAATGGTATTGGACATGTTCCTCCATGGGTGGTAACAGGTGTACTGGTGTGTCTTCTGCAGGTGCAGCCAGATTGTCAGGGGGGCCGTCAGCCAACAGCGGGCGACTGGAGGTCTACCTGAATGGCCAGTGGGGGGCAGTGTGTGACACACACTGGACCGACCGGGACGCCAGCGTCATATGCAGACAGCTGGGGCTGGGGTGAGAGAGAGGGTTAATGACACCATGTGGAGACAGACATGAGACCTTGGTGGTGAACAGCAGCCAATGGGACAACCAATGTTTTCAGTTCATGCAGTTTGACTCACTGCTTCTACTTTGGGGAGTTTAGTTTAAGGAAGAGTTTAGTTAGGTTTTACTAAAACCTAACTAAAAAACTATTTTGCTGAGGTAAATATTGTAAATGTTTTATTCCTCAACATTCATCTGGCATTGCCTTATAACATATGATGGGGAAACTCTCCTCAGCTCATAGCAGTGATCATCAGATCCAATGTACCTGTTTTGATATATTTACATCGTCTCCCACCTAAAATCCTTGTTATTGCTGCTCAGTGAAACGAGTGAAGGTTGGAGTGTTGCACAACACATGGAGCTGGAGGCTAACTGTACTCTCAGAGATGTAACTACATTTCGGAGCTAAGAGCTTCAGAGATGCCACTTCAAGAACTGCTTTGACCTCGTTCATCCTCTCATTGACCCCGTCCATCCCACTGAACACAACCATCACCCAATCTTTCCTGAATCCTCATATTAAACTACCTTAATACAATACGATTCTTTTTCCAGTTTTTCTGGAAAATTCAAATTATGTTATCGGTTTTTTTGGGCGCAGTGTAGACAGAGTAGCTACCATTTATGTACATACTTTAAAGTCTGTCTTTAGTGACCCGCATGGTGTTTCTGTGTGTGTCTGCTGCCCTGCAGTGAGATCGGCACCGCCCTGCAGCATTCTTACTTCGGCCCGGGTTCGGTCTTCCACTACGAGCGTCTGGGTTGCAGAGGAAATGAGAATTCCCTGCTGGAGTGCCGGAGCAGGAAGTTTGTCTCCAGCGACTGTAACCACGGCAACGAGGCAGGGGTGGTTTGTGCTGAACCCAAAGGTGAGACCAGGGTGTCATCTCAGATTATAGAAACAAACGCAAACACAGAGCTGGAGCACGGGCCACTCAGAGCCCCAGTCCCAATCTCACTGACTTTTAGGCTACCGCTACTCCGTGAGGGTTTGGTTCTGTCCCATTGTCACATCGTAGAGTGCTTGAGTCTCTGGCAGACATTTTGAGCCCTTTATGATCCCTTTCCCTAAATCAGCATTAGATGCCGACTTTGCCCAAGGGAATTACCCACAGTTCATAGCAATGTGACGCTAAACACGCAGTTCCCAATGGAAGCATGGAGACGTTAAAAAAAAAGGTATACAAAGAGACACATGATAAAATACCTTTACACTACAACATTACGGATTAAAGATGGAACATGAAAACACATGAAATCAGAGGAATGCAAGCAGAAATTATGTATGTATATATATATATATATATATATATATATATTTATATTTATTTACATTCATCAAACATTTCGTTTTGACAAAACGAGTAAATAGATCATTTAAAATGACTTCGTGCGGAAGACGTTCAAATCAGTGAATAAAAAGTATAAAATACACAATTGTACACAATATGTTTTTATGTAGTCACGTGATATGGTGCAGCAAAGTGCTGTCATTCATATTTACACCATCAAGCCCTAAAGCCTCTCACACTCAACCACTTAGAGGTGACTCAGTGAGACCCTGAGGGTTCAGGGTTTCAGGGTTTAGGGGACGTTGGGACTGGGCCAAAGTCTGAAGTGTCTCCACCTTTTGTCTCTCAGGCGCCGGCCTCCCTCTGAGGCTGGTGGGCGGCCTGGAGAACTTTGAGGGCCGGGTCGAGGTGTACCGGGACGGCAAGTGGGGAACCGTCTGTGACGATCTGTGGGACGACACCGACGCTGAGGTGGTGTGCCGACAGCTGGGCCTGGGGTACGAAACCACCGCTGTGCTACTGGGACAATGAAGAAGAGTCAGGATCAAACTACTGGCATCTCTTCTGCGCTAGAAGGGTTTTAGAAAAGAAGAGAGAAGAGAAGTGTTTCTGTGCAGTGTGTGAAGTGTCTTTAGCTGCAGCATCTCTATGTCTGTGTACAATGAGAGCATCAAGAGAGTCAGATTCCAGGTATGTGTACTCGTACCTGGAATTAAAACAGATTCATCCTGAGGTAACGTGCATGTAGACAGTCTACCTGCAGACACAAGAGACTTTAACGCTGTGTATCAATATCAATAGAGAGATCAGTGTCCAGACAGATGAATACAATAGCTATGAATACAATGGCTTTCATGCTTAATGAGCTGTTTATTCTCCAAAACGCCAGATGGCGTACAAACTAAATGTACCGTGAAGAACCAAGGAGGCAAAGAGCGTAACCAGCAAAACTCCATAAACTAAACTCCTCACTGCCAAGGAGGAATTCAATGTAAACGCATAACTCACATTAATGTTGAAGTGCTGGGCGACCACATGACATGTAAAGCCCCAATAACGTCATTTTCTGGAGACTACAGCAGGAAGTAGCCTTGCATGAGGACATACAGTGTGAGCGGTAGTATTATAAACTGCATGCAACCAACATAATAGCATTCACTCTGGGGTTAGCAATATAAACATGCATGTTTTTGTGTGGTTTTGTGCTACGGCACACTTAAAACGTGTTGTTTAGTGTATTGTGTCCTGACCAACAGGGGCGTGGCCAAGGCTTGGACATGGGCCCACTTCGGCCAGGGTGCTGGTCCCATCTTCCTGGACGGGGTCCAGTGCTCCGGCAACGAGCTTTCTCTAGAGGAGTGTCCTCATAACATCTGGGAGCAACACAACTGTGACCACATCGAGGACGCAGGGGTGTCCTGCAACCCACACACAGGTCAGAGCCCAGGAACCACACTCTGACAACACATAGTCAACCTGCTGGTGAACCAATGACCTGCTGAGGG
Source organism: Myoxocephalus aenaeus (assembly GCA_038501785.1). NCBI lineage: Eukaryota > Metazoa > Chordata > Actinopteri > Perciformes > Cottidae > Myoxocephalus > Myoxocephalus aenaeus. The sequence continues at coordinate 359,670 of JBAMJR010000184.1, forward strand.
AACCAAAGGAGAGAACATGTCCACTGTGGGTCTTTGAGCAGGAATCCTCAGATATCACTGTGAAGTGCGACGTCAAAGGCAATCGGACATGCTCTAGATCAGGGGTTCTCAAATGGGGGTACGTGACATTTTCTAAGAAAATATTTAAAATTTAAAAAATCCTTTAAATTTTTTTGATTTAATACATATTCAATAAAATAAAAGAATAAAAGTGTAAGTTCCTGAACTGAATTTTATATATTCTAATTTAAATCAGACTCTGATGGCGTAGCGATGTGTATTACATCTTTTTTTTCAACCATAAATGCTTTGCGCTGGTTAGGGGGTACTTGGCTGAAAACATATTTCACATGGGGTACATCACTGAAGAAAGGTTGAGAACCACTGCAATAGATTATTGAAGACATTTTGATTTCTGTCCTTAAAGTTTCTTTGGGTCTGGATTCAGGAACTTAACCTCTGCAGATGTGTTCACACACACTGAGAGTCACTGAGGGTCACGTGTGTGTCGTTAGGCAACATGGCTGTCATGTCAGAGTCACATGGTTTAAGGCAGGGGTGTCAAACATACGGCTCGCCAGGGGGTCCAGTCCAAGAAAAAAACTACCTCAGTCAGGATTTGAACCACTTATCCTCTGATTATAAGACGTGCATGGTAACCATTGAGCCACCGACACAATTGATCACAGCATTGACTTTACTGAAAATATTGCCCAACTGTGAGGGAATCTGCAGAGGAGAGCCCAGGCAGGTAAACAGTGGGCTGATGTCTGAATTGTTGGTCTCTATGTTTCTAGTTTATTGAAGAAAGACCTTAAAATAGGGTTTATCATCCAAAAACCTTCACCAATGATTTAAACATAGAGAAATATTGTTGTTATGTTTGCGTTAATATGCTGTGATTTTACTGGTCCGGCCCACTTGAGGTCAAAATGGGCAGCATGTGGCCCCTTCACTAAAATGAGTTTGACACCCCTGGTTTAAGGTGTGAAATGTAGTTAAAACTTTACTAAATTCGCCTTCTTTTATATGAAAAAAAAAAAGCCTTTTACGTGAGCGGTGAAACAAATCTACAGCAAGTTGAGTTTCTGTTGACCGAGCACTTCTAGATACCTTAATCCAGGCAGATTGTGATCTTAACTGAGCTGAAGAGACAGCAATACTATGAGATGTTTTATGTATTATATCTAGTAAAGTCTCAGTGTTCCCAGCAGACGGTGCAGTCCGTCTGACGGGAGCAGACAGCCACTGGGAGGGCCGCGTGGAGATCTACCAGCAGGGAGAATGGGGCACTGTGTGTGACGACAACTGGACGGAGCTCAACGCACAGGTGGTGTGTAGACAGCTGGGCTTCAGGTCAGTGCATCAGACATGGATCACCTCTGTGCCTCATGCCGTAATGTGTACTGTGATTTATATCGGTCCACAGTGGGGATGAAGAACCATGTATCATGTCTGCAGATGATCGTTCTTAGGCGCAAACATTATATTGTCCCTCATGAAGCAAAATTAAAGCCTTTTTCATCACCACACAAAGATTGAACAGCATTTTTTGACGCTACAAAACCTTAAGTCCATAGAAAACCTGACTTAAATTCTTTAAACTCTGGAGGAAATTATTACAAATTGAACCAAACAGAATCTACAATTTATATGAAATGATTTCTGTTGTTCCAGATCAGTCATTTCTGCAACCTAAACAGAGATTTAGCAAACAGATGTTTCTCACATTCACCAGTTCCGAGCACGTTGTTGTCTGCAGCGTGACAACGAGAGTCCAAAGAGAGACAGATGTGCTTGTAGTGACCCCGTTGCCTATTCAACCCTAATGCTGCATTCACACCAAAAGAGTTGCGAAATATTTGCGCGAGTAGATTACATGTAAAGTCAATGCACAGATGCGAATGGTTGCGAAAAAGCCCAGCGCTTTTTCGCAACCATTCGCGTCTTTTCCGCTTTTTCGCCCGAGTTGAAATATTTGGCCGATGCCGAGTAGCGAAAGCCAATCAGCGTTGAGAAGCTCCGCCCGCCGTCACCGCCGTCTGATGAATCAAACTGCTGCTGGTCCTAAAGGAGCGCTGGAAGCGGCTTCATTCAGACGCTCGTCCTGGAGGAGTCGGAGTTGTGTGCGACTACGGATAATATTATGAACCCAGACACGACTACGGATAATATTATGAACCCAGACACGACTACGGATAATATTATGAACCCAGACACGGGGGCGTTTGATGTTCCCACGTTTGTGGGACTTCCTCAACAAGTATAAAGCAGAACTAGTGGTTATTTACATGGTGAATGGCGGAAATAGTAACTGTTTTCATGGAGTAAAGCCACAGAGATAAGCCCCGCCCCCTTTCCGCAGTGAAAAAGCGAATTAACCACATAAAGTCGAGCGAAAAATCGCAACTTGTTTGGTGTGAACGCAGCATTAGGCACTACTTGGTTGCTCCCTTGCTATTGTTTCTGACGCGTTTCATTGATGACAATGTCCAGGTGTAACGTCCAGTTTGTTTCTTAATTCATGTGTTTATTTATAGAAAACAAAATCATTAACAATGTCGGCACAACCTAGGTGCATATACTTAAATAATAAAAATAACCATAAACATTTCTATCTCTCTGTTAGCGTATTGTCACCAGTTGTGTAACGGTTTGCTACCTCAAAACGAGCCACGCTTGGCCCCGATGCCTCTCCTGATTACATAGGCCTCAACATCAAGTAGAAGTCGGCCTTACGCCACCCAGTGGTGGGAGGTCCAACATGACGAAAACCCACAAAATGGCTCTGACAGTGCGGTTGTCGGCGTGTCTGCAGGGGTCGGGCTCGGGTGGCTCCTGACGGGGCGTTTGAAGAAGGCCGCGGGCCGATCCTGCTGGACGAGGTGCAGTGTCAGGGAACGGAGGCCGGGTTACTGGCCTGCCGCCACTCTGAGCTGGGAAAACACGACTGCTCCCACAGTGAGGATGTAGGGGTCCTCTGTGAGAGGGGAGGGGACACCAACGAGGTACCGGACCTGTTGACCCCTGTTGGTAAGTTCACACATTGGTGGTTAGAGGGAAGGCAGTTACTTTTCTGTATGTATTACCATCGTAAAGGTTTCTGAAAACGACAGCGCATGAATACCTATATCCATAAAGAGCTCAATAATACACGCTTGTTTGCAGTCCCTCTGGTGCGTTTGGTTGCTGGAGAGAGCAGGAAGGAGGGCAGAGTGGAGGTCTTCATCAGCGGCCAGTGGGGCAGCGTGTGTGACGACGGCTGGAACGATGCCAATGCAGCTGTGGTTTGCAGGCAGCTGGGATTCACGTGAGTACCATCATCAGGGTTCTTACGCTCATGGAAAACCTGGAAGAGTCATGGAGTTTTTAAATGGTTATTTCCAGGCCTGGAAAAGTCCTTGAAAAAAATAAAATCCCAAAGTTTAGTAAAAGTCATGTAAATGTGTTATATTCATGTGTTCATGACGTTCATTTACGCTGAGTTTGAAATAATGAATATGCTTTTAAAAGAAAGACTCAAAATATAAGCAGGCATACATACAGGCATCTATATAAATGTTTATTCTTTTAATCAAACTATTGTCTCATTCATTTGAGTCATTTAAGGTTTACTGTATGCTTTGTATTCTCATTGTTAGTTTAAATACTACATTTACTCACTTTTTACTGTTTACACCCAGATTTCACTAAATGTTTGGTCATGGAAATTTGGTTTAAAGTCATGGAAAAGTCATGGAAACCCATTGGTCACAATGTGTATGAACCCTGCATTATACCATCACTGATATGTTTGCCTCAGGAAGCTTGACAAAAGCTCACGCAGTGTTAGAAGATCAAAAAGGAAAGTATTGGGGAAGAGGTGAGCGGGAGCACAGGTAACACAGGGCTGACAGACCGGGGACAGTAATGTGGGCGAGGCAGACGATCACGTGAATGACACATGAGGAGTTACCTTCAAAATAAAAGCTGGAAACACTCAACCTGAATGAAAGACCTGAAACAAGAGGGTCCGAGGGTGTGAGCCAGACTGTGAAGGTTCAATGAATGTGGAATTTGGTAAAGATTCATAACTACCACAGTATTGAGCCTATCGACTTTGGCGACGCTCTAACTTTTTGTCTCGTGCCACCAGCAGGTTGAGTTTTAAAAGCCGACTCCTATTTGAAAATGATGTGAGATCACATGTCTGGTGATTTGCAGTCGTAAGGAAAGAGCTTTGGCTCAGATCCTCCATCACAGCTGGGTCGATATGAGCCCGTCTGGCTTCTCGGCTCAGAGGATAACTGATACCTGTCAGCGTCTGAGAGAGAAACCCAGGAGACAAAGAATCATTCATCATATCAAGTACAATTAGAGATAATCTGTTGGAAAATGTTTTAAAGGATTCCATTGGGTCGCCATCTGGGCCACTTTGCTTTGCCGTTACAGCATTAATGATTTCTGCTCATTGGAAAAGGAGTTCAGTCTCAGCCGACGAGCGTTGAAGAAATGTTCCATATGTTCCATATGTCGTTTGATATTCCTGACGTATATAAGTTTAAATAGGAGGTACATGTTTCATCAATGTCTCCTGGGTCGAGAGTTAATTCAACGTTTGGTTCCTTATTTGTGGGGTTTGTTGGGCAACTGATCTTCACTTAAGTTGGTGTTCTGAAAGCCTTCTCCCCGTTAGACTCTAACAAGACTCCTTCTGTCTTTCCTGTTGAACCAATTATATGGTTTGGAGGTCAAGCTCCTTTTGATAGAGGTCAAGGGAAGTGCAAATACTGAGCATCCACTACATTATGGATGTTTGGAATAGAAAGGACCAAAACTGGGTTCATTGTACGGTTCAGATTGCCACCAGAAATCAGTTGGTACGAGTTTAAATCTGTTATTAATGAGATAATTGCTTTTTTATTATCGTCTCAATTTGGGGCGTATATATTAACCAAAAAGACAGAACAAAGGGTCCTTGTGGGTCCAAAATAACTACTAGCACTGAACAGAATCAGATGTCCCAACCAAGCTTTCCAAAGTCCTACTTGATCTTTTCCAATAAGTGGGTTTCTTGAAAAAAAATTCAAATATTCAAGATGATTAAATGTTCTCGCTCTTTTTTCAGGCCCATTTATTTATTTTACATTTCCAGCTAATGAATCATAGTCGAGCCTTTCATATTTTTTTCCCATGTTTAATCATAAAAGGAATAATATAAATGACGATAGTATTTAAGTAAATAAATGGTTGTGACACAGCTTCATTAATAACTGTCGGGAGAACAAAAAAGAATACAAGTTGCAAAGATCTCGGGTGTTCGTTCCCACATTCCAAGCAAAAACTAGAACTAGACCATCCTGTTCCTCTCTGAGGCTGAACACTGTATCCAAACACGTCTGGTACATCCTCTACAGACTGCTGTCCAAAAAGGCTCTCAGTGACATATAATATATATTGTTATTACACTCAGGGAATATATATAGTTATACCCGACGGCTGAGATCGTGATGATCCTTATAACGGTTTCTGGTTTCTGGTTCCTTCTTCTGGATTTGTCTCGGGTCAGGGTCCAGTGGGGTCTCCAGTTCAGGTGGTGCAGACCAAACCTCAGGACCTCACCTGCGTTAACTCCACAACCATGAGCTCCAGCGGGTCTTCACCGTTCTCACTGCCTTCGGGAAGATGCAGGATACAGAGATGGGCTCTCCGTGACCGGTTCTCAAGGTCGTCCAGAAGAGAGCGGTTTGGACTCCGCTACCATTCAAACGTTCAACGCTGTCGCCGGCTACCGACTCCACCGAGTTCAGTCGGATCTGGAAAGAGTTCCCTCTTGTCATGAGTCCAGTGAGGCTTGTAGCTCAAAGAACTCTTGGATCAGGAAAGAACTTCCTCTTGTCGTGAGTCCAGTGAGGCTCGTAGCTTAGAGAACTCTTGGATCAGGAAAGAGCTTCCTCTTGTCGTGAGTCCAGTGAGGCTCGTAGTTTAGAGAACTCTTGGATCAGGAAAGAGCTTCCTCTTGTCGTGAGTCCAGTGAGGCTCGTAGTTTAGAGAACTCTTGGATCAGGAAAGAGCTTCCTCTTGTCGTGAGTCGGGTGAGGCTCGTAGTTTAGAGAACTCTTGGATCAGGAAAGAGCTTCCACTTGTCGTGAGTCGGGTGAGGCTCGTAGTTTAGAGAACTCTTGGATCAGGAAAGAACTTCCTCTTGTCATGAGTCCAGTGAGGCTCGTAGCTTAGAGAACTCTTGGATCAGGAAAGAGCTTCCTCTTGTCGTGAGTCCAGTGAGGCTCGTAGTTTAGAGAACTCTTGGATCAGGAAAGAGCTTCCTCTTGTCATGAGTCCAGTGAGGCTCGTAGCTTAGAGAACTCTTGGATCAGGAAAGAACTTCCTCTTGTCGTGAGTCGGGTGAGGCTCATAGCTTAGAGAACTCTTGGATCCTCCCTTTGCAGACAGGCGATCCAGAGATGTACACATGGATCTATACGTCGATTGTGGATTCTGCCGGTGTAGTTAGAGTTTTAATGCTTGTCGGGCGCTGGTGGCAGCACGTGTAGCTGGAGTAGATTGTTCAGTGTTCTTCGAGATGCATCATTTTGAAAGGAAGGACTCAACAGCAGTTTTGTCAGGATTCCAAGGAACAAGATTGGTAAAGCAAGAAAGTAGCAGAAGGTAGACTTGTGCTCACGTGCGTCCTTTCCCCACATGAACAACCTGACAACTTGATCTGTTTTCAGGACTAAACTTGATACAAACTATGATCATTCCAATAGATATTCAGCATGCACGTACACAGGATGCATTTCTCCATAAAAAACAGGAACAAATAGTCGTGATGCTGTGTGTTTGTGTGTCCCCTCCCAGCGGTGTGGCTAAAGCTCGGTCCATGGCGTACTTTGGTGAGGGTCAAGGTCCCATCCATCTGGACAACGTCCGCTGCTCGGGCACCGAGACGTCCCTGGGCCAGTGTCCCGCCGTGGGTCAGGACGGCCAGGACTGTCGCCACAGCGAGGACGCCGGCGTCATCTGCGACTACACGCTGGACCCCATGGGCGATGATGCGGCGGCAATGCAGACCTGTGGCACGAGACGCAACAACCAGCGCCGCCGCCGCCGCATCATCGGAGGAGATAAGACCCTGAGGTTTGTACACGCACACAACACTCCAGTGGAAGAGTGTATTCACACACACTCACACAGGTCAGTGCTCGGTTCACTGTCCCCTGAAGCGCCAACACAGGTGTTACTGCTGTCATTTATTCTGTTGTTCTACCGGGGGAGGAAATGAAATACCTACTTTACTGTACATTTTTATATATATATATATGTAATTTCTGCAATGTGATAAGTCTATTTCGCCCATAGGCCATTTTCACAGCAGCCATTTTGACCTTTCAAAGCGGGGTTAACACAGGTATAATTGATCAAATGAATCATGTTCTCATTCTATGACGTGTGTAACAGTCATTCCAGTGAGCCAGCATGCACAGTACCATTACATTTCATTTAGCTGACGCTTTTATCCACAGCGACTTACAATAAGTGCATTCAACCATGAGGACAAACTCAGAACAACAAGAATCAAGAAAGTACAATTTCTTCGAGAAAGTTAAACTACAAAGTGCTATCAGTAAGAGACATTTAAGTGCTACTAAAGTGCTGCTACGGTGCTACTTTCTTTACATCCAGGGACCTGGTCCACCTAAATGAAACAGAGTCATAATTCATGTTTTTACCCTGCAATGACGTGTCAGAATAGCTGCTGTGAAAAGGGCCTGAGAGAGACAGGTGGCCACCTCCAGTTCTGTCGAGAGGCCGAAGTATCTCCTTAACAGCGTGTGTGTGTGTGTGTGTGTGTGTGTGTGTGTGTGTGTGTGTGTGTGTGTGTGTGTGTGTGGTTCAGAGGTGAGTGGCCCTGGCAGGTGTCCCTGTGGCTCAGGTCTCAGTCTAGAGGAAGTCATCCTCTGTGTGGAGCGTCGCTCATCAACTCCTGCTGGGTCGTCACCGCCGCCCACTGCTTCAAGAGGTAGGAGACGGCGCCCTCTAGTGGCCTCTGGTCTCTCTTCAGGTCACGACGTGTTTCATTCATGATTGTGGAGGGAGAAGAGAGAATTTGTTGTGGTGCAAAAATACCACTTATAAAAGAGCTGATAGAGTTTTTAATTAAATGCTAAATCTGAATTCACTGTTTAGTTTTACAAAAATGTAAGATTTAGCATTTTGTTCCAACAAAGAGAGCCATAGTTTCAGAACGTTTAAGAAGTGTTTTTATCTTTACCTGGTGTACATTTTTTCATTTTGTCTTTTTACGCAACATTGTTTTTAATTATTGTTAGCGCATATGTAGTAATGTAACTAAAATGCACACATGTTGGCAGGATGTCACCTGCAGGGTGTCTTTAGTTGCTCAGCTTGATACCAAAACAAAGTAAAACCATGTCGTTTAATTTAGTCTCAAGTCTTTCAGTGTAAAACCTTTTGGCAGTGTTTTATTTTCAGCACTTTTAATTTTGTTCTATTACATTTAATGGTCGTCACCATGGATACCTATGTCCAGTCCATGTCGATGTGTCCTCATGCAAGACACTTGACCCCGAAAAGCTCCAGAAGGCCAACGTTGTACGAATGGGTGTGAATGGGTTACTCCTGATGGACAGGTGGCTCCTTCCATCAGTGTATGAATGGGTGAATGATGACATGTAGTGTTAAAGAGCTTTGAGTGGTGGGAAGGCCATTTATCATGTTTAATGATGGTTTAATCAAAACCAGGAGGAGGACAGAGGGAGGAGGACAGAGGGAGGAGGACAGAGGGAGGAGGAGGAGGAGGACAGAAAGAGGAGGACAGAAAGAGGAGGACAGAGGGAGGAGGACAGAGGGAGGAGAACTTTACATGGTAAAGACACAACAATAGAAGCAACAACAAAACAAGAAAGATGACAGTAGTGAGAAACAAAATGAAGACATAGTCACCGGTTAGAAGCAGATTTAAATAAATTACTTTTGATTGGCAACGCTGGTTTAATCAAAACCATGGTTTACACGTTTGCTTTGCTCCAGATTCGGCAGAGACCCGTCCCGCTACGTGCTGCGTCTGGGCGACTACCACACCGAGGAGCGGGACGACTTTGAACGCACCCTGTCCCCCGAACGCATCGTCGTGCACAGGAAGTACCACAGCCAGGGCTGGGAGCACGACATCGCCCTGCTGAGGCTCAAGGGCCCCCAGGGCAGCTGCGTGGCCTTCAACCCGCACACCGGACCCGTGTGTCTGCCGGGGCCCGGCCACAAGTGGGACAAGAGGCCGGCTGCCTGCGTCATCACCGGCTGGGGCGTCACAGGTAAACAGGGGGGAGGAGGGAGGAGGAGGAGGAGGAGGAGGAGGAGGGAGGAGGAGGAGGAGGAGGAGGAGGAGGGAGGAGGGAGGAGGAGGAGGAGGAGGGAGGAGGAGGAGGAGGGAGGAGGAGGAGGAGGAGGAGGAGGAGGAGGAGGAGGGAGGAGGGAGGAGGGAGGAGGAGGAGGACAGAGGGAGGAGGAGGAGGAGGAGGAGGGAGGAGGAGGAGGAGGAGGAGGAGGACATAGGAAACAGGAGGACAGAGGAAGGAGGACATAGGAAGCAGGAGGACAGAGGAAGGAGGACATAGGGAGGAGGACATAGGAAGCAGGAGGTCATAGGGAGGAGGACATAGGGAGGAGGACATAGGGAGGAGGACATAGGAAGCAGGAGGTCATAGGGAGGAGGACATAGGGAGGAGGACATAGGAAGCAGGAGGACAGAGGAAGGAGGACAGAGGAAGGAGGACAGAGGAAGGAGGACAGAGGAAGCAGGAGGTCATAGCGGTATGCAGGGTTCAGGCTTCTGAAGGCTTGTAGGTGATGAGGAGGATCTAGAACTGGACTCTGTGCTCTGTGGGTCATGTGGTCTACCACAGCTTCTGGTAACACGGACTGTAATAATAACTTTATTTATATAATAATAACTTTATTTATAGCACCTTTAAAAACAAAGTTTACAAAGTGCTCTACAGAGAAGCAACGCATAGACATAACTAAACCAAAAGGACCATAAAGGCAACAAAACCAAACAAATAACCAAAAAGAGCAAATAGAGTAGAAAACAAACAAATAAATAAAATATACAAACAAAACCAGGGGAACAAAAGAACTGCATAATAGATCGTGAAAGGACGACATCACTTAAAAGCAATTCTATAAAAATGGTTATTGGTTCTGCCAGCCTTATTAACATAATGTTTATAATATGCCTATAGCGCTGTATATTAGCTTTTAAAAGCCCTATAAATAGTCATAATGCTTTATGACGATTATAAAAATATATAAAACATTTGATAATAAGTATTATTGTTGTTAGTATTGTTTCTATTACTGCTCTCACAGATAGAATAAGACACAAGAGGTGGTTCAGTATACTGGTGGTAGTCAATCAATCACACTTTTGTTTTGCTTTATAAATAGACAGTGACCAGTGTCTCCTCAGGTGGGACTGGTAGTGTGTGGTACTACACTTTATGGTTGATAAAACCAAGAGGATCTCATTTTCAGACTCATTAACTCGACAGATACATCTATACATAACATTTCTTAAACAGTTTGGAAAGTATTAACTCTGCAGCCACAAACATTTCACTTCAGTATATTCTCATGGCGTCATTAGAAGCTACTTGAAGTCTCTGTAGGCTTGCTTTTCTGTAATTAGACCACAAAGTGTGCAGAGTAGTGGTGTACAATATGCTCTACTCATATTTATACAGTGCTACATGCAGATTATGACTCAATGTGAGTTTATGATGCATTGTGGGTGTTGTTTATGTTCCCGTGAGCTATCTTCACGTTGCTGTATGCTGTCCCCCTGCCCTCAGACTCCGAGTACTCCCGCACGCTGCTCCAGGCCTGGGTCCCGCTGCTGCCGGCCTGGCGGTGTAAGCGGCGCTACAGCGACCGCTTCACCAGCCGCATGCTGTGCGCCGGCAGCCTGTCGGAGCGCCGCCGTGTGGACAGCTGCCAGGGCGACAGCGGGGGGCCGCTGGTCTGCCAGGGCCACGGGGGCCGCTGGGTGCTGACGGGAGTCATCTCCTGGGGCCACGGCTGCGGGGACCCCTCCTTCCCCGGCGTGTACACCCGCGTCAGCAGGTTCCTGCGCTGGATTGACAAGGTCGTCAACAAACCCTACAAGACCTGAGCGAAGGGAATGACACCGCTTTAACGCTCACGCTTCTCTTCACCGAGCCTCAGCGTCCGCGTCCTCCCACCACGGGGACCGGAGGACCAGTGCATCACCATGGGAGCCACTGGTGTGGTGGAGTGGGATTCATATTTTAATTTATTCAAGATTCCACTGCAACAAAGATACGGGTGCTCTTCTACTGCATGACTGAGGCTTCTTCACCGCGTGTCACAGGGACGCTACGCTAGGCTTCAGTTAGCTTCTGTTGCACAGAATGATTCTAAATGCACGAAACAAACTAAAGAAACAAATGAATTCCAATAACTCAATAAGAAAAAAATACAGCATTACATTTGTAAAGGACAGCTGCAGCTCTAGAAATACCATCCTGGTCTCCTAAAACAGTGTTCTTCAACCTTTCCTGAGCCGCGGCACACCAACAACCAAAAAAGTTACAAAATATCACATTGTAGCATAATACAGATACATGGTAGCTCATTATTGCGCCACCTACTGGCATGGAAGAGTATTTCATTGCTAGACCAGCCATTATATTGCAGCTCAGACGCTCAACAATGGAAAATGGGGACCGATTAGGTGAAATTGGACATTTTCCCACGGCACACCTGACGATCGCTCACGCCACACTGGTTGAAAATCACTGCTCTAAAACACAACTGGATGGAGGCCGTGAAGCTGGAGAGGCCTCCGGCCCGGCTGGCCCGGCCGACCCGGGACGGGAGCAGCAGACCGGACCGCTTGGCTCGGCCGGCAGGCTGCAGACGGCTGCCAAAGCAAACTGGATCCTCAAGTACATTTCAGGAGAATGTTTTTTTTCTCTGTTTGTTTCTGACGTATCACAAACATGTTTAATCAAAGTCCAGATACGTTCACATAGAGGAGGTTGTATCAAACACAGGACTAATGTTCTACTGTGTAAAGCCGAGAGTAGGAAACTCATTTTAACCCAAAGAGCTTTCACCAAACCCAACCAAGTACTTTCATTACCTGAACTTAAATGTAATGGAGAATGCAGTTTTGAAATGGCGATTCAAACGCTGTAACATTGATATACACGTATGTGGAAACATATTGATCAGAAACACACGTATGTAGAAACATATTGATCAGAAACACACGTATGTAGAAATATTTAATGACATTTTTGTCTGAGAAACATCTCTTGCATCAGAGCTGCCTGCATGTGGTTTCAAAGCAGTGAAAGGTTGAGTCCACATTGGCCTCTGTTGTTTCCAATAGAAGAACACACTGTAATAACATGGTGACCAGCGTGATGAGGTGCATTCTGGGTCATCGCTGTGCTGTGCCTCCTGGACTCCCACACTTCAGCCCATTTGTTTCCTTTTCCACGACATTTCAAAAAGCATGTTCATGCCACTGTGGAGGATTCTCAGTGGACAGATTTGACTTTTACCCAAACCGCAATCTGGCTGGTCCACACAGAGACCTGTGGGTCCAGAGTCCTGGTCCACACAGAGTCCTGGTCCACACAGAGACCTGGTCCACACAGAGTCCTGGTCCACACAGAGACCTGTGGGTCCAGAGTCCTGGTCCACACAGAGTCCTGGTCCACACAGAGACCTGGTCCACACAGAGTCCTGGTCCACACAGGGACCTGTGGGTCCAGAGTCCTGGTCCACACAGAGACCTGTGGGTCCAGAGTCCTGGTCCACACAGAGACCTGTGGGTCCAGAGTCCTGGTCCACACAGAGACCTGTGGGTCCAGAGTCCTGGTCCACACAGAGTCCTGGTCCACACAGAGTCCTGGTCCACACAGAGACCTGGTCCACACAGGGACCTGTGGGTCCAGAGTCCTGGTCCACTCTGGACCCGATCCAGAGTGGACCGGTGGAAAACCTCCCTGAGAGAAAGACACACTGACATAGAGACCTGTGGCAATCCAATGTGGGTGCTATAGGAACCAGGTCTACCATGGTACACAGGGTCGCCGGTAAAGGAGAACCTCATGGAGGCCGGAGCCAGTGAAAGAAATGACAAATATAAGAGCACTGAATATGTACATTTCATTTGTTTTATTAAGTTACCAAGTGTGCATCTCTGAACTAAACCCAAAGGTCAAACCATTATGCATATTATTCTAACTATAATGACATCAGAATGTACTTGCTAGCTCAGTAAGTAACTACCGGTCTGTAATTAGGTGTAATAATAATAATAATAAGTTAATTAATAAGCCGTCTACACATGAATTGAGCCTTATTATCAGCCATCTGATCTACTGCGAGTACGAGTGTGATGTGTGAATGTGTGTAGCAGATACTGATAGGATGAGGGCCAAAAAAAGCATAATTTCAGCTGATATTTTGGTTAATCTGAAATGAATTTGTATTTATCAATGGAACGCTGCACACATTGCCTGTGGTGTATTTGTCTACTTGTTTCTGTGCTCTGTTCTGCATTGGCCGATGCAACTTCCATCTTTTATCAAGTTAATTTATTTGACTTTGTGAAGCTGTATTTATTGAAGTAACCTGGTCAGATTCCACTATGAGACCAGCTGGCTGGTCTCTCTTCACAACTAAAGCCCGTTGTACATTTTGGCAATGCCGTTCAACACATGTCTCAAAACAAATTATTACATTCTACACAATCAATTATCTTATTCTTTAAGATTAATGCTCGATTAAAAAAAAGCTGGGCAAAATAACTTTTTTTTAAATACAGTTTTCACTGGTTAATTTATTTGGGCAATTATACTTTGTACTTCATGTGAAACAGGTTGAGGAAGCATTACTTTGCAATAACAGTGGACAGCCAATGCTGCAGCAAAGTGTATTCCATGCCTTCTGCACACAAGCATACAGAGCTGGACGCGTCAGACACACAACAATTATCTTATTGATCATTTAAAAAATGTGCAAATGCTAAAATAAAATGTCTGGGACACAAAATCCCAAACACACACTCAAAATACTAAATATGTTACATCTTCTGCAAAAGCAAACGCTTAACTATATCAACTCTTCTAAAAGTGCTACTTTACAAAAGAATCAGCGAATAAGAAGCTCTCTCCACATGCCAACTGAAACTGATGCTCAGTAAAAAACACGGCGTTATCGGGAGTCTTTGTGGCGTTCTGTAAATATAGACTATGAACACAAATGCAGCGTGTTTATTGTGTGTTAGTCCTTTGTTTGCATGTTCACGTCCTTGAACGAGAACTAAACCCAGAAACTGGATCGTTACAGCATTCCACTGCTCTAAACAACTCATGGTCATATGTATGACGTTAAAATAAAGTTTACTTTGCTATTTTAAAGTTTGCGCTTTACATTATTACTGTACTGTACCTTTAAGTAAATACAGTATTTGTTGTGCACACCAAAGTCCTAATTATAATGCTCAAACTGTGCTTTTTAAGGATTTTTGTAACAGGTGTTTTCACAGGTGCATTCTGGGAGCAGGTGATTGATCATCTAGTTTTGAATGGTGTGTATATTGTAGATGTTTGTAGTTATTTGGAAAAAGTGTGTTTTACAATGTGAAGCTCCGTGTCAGGCTGGTTCATCATGTGATCAATATATATGATAATGTACATGAGTTAGAGCTGTCAATCATTCTTTTTATGTCTAATTACCCCCAAAAACTGTAAAAGATTTCATCTAAATGAAAAAAAGTAATAATCGCATACTTTTAACTTTACTTGAGTTATTTTCTGTAAAGCTCATACGAACCATTCTGCCCTAATCCTCCTCCTTCTTCTTCTTCTTCTTCTTCCTCTTCTTCTTCTTCTTCCTCTTCCTCTTCATCTATCAAGACCATACATATACACAGAAACAGGAAATCATTCCCAAACCTTTTTAAAGATTTCCTGTTCCCCTTTTAAAAAACAGGTAATATTTTCTGACTGAAAACTTAGCGCCGTCTGCCTAAACTATTAGTACTATTATTTATTTATTTATATATATATATATATATCTCTTTATATGTGGTTAGTCTCTGACTTTAGTAGCCCAGCGAGTCCCTGCTGCTGACCCCACAACCTTTTACCTGTTCTGGTTTTGCTCAAAGCTCAGATGTTGGTCTGCTATTTTCAGGATCATTTTCCTAATTGATATTTGCCATTTTCCGCGTGCCTAGAGTCCCACTAGAGTCCATCGTTAAAGGGTTGACAGACTCATTTTGAAAGAGGTCGCAACCGTTTTTGACTTATTTTCTGAGCTTGTCTGTAATCTGGGAATAAATAGTGTTTTGTGAGCACGTATTACTGTCAAAGATGAGTTTAAAGACGTGGCAAACCGATGCCTTGCAGCCGACGTCACACCAGTGTCAACCCTCTTGGATGCCACCACATTGGGTTTCAGGTTCAAGCCCAATAAGGCAAATATTTGGCAAGATACATTTTAGAACAATCAAATGCATCATGTCGCTGGTGATGAATGGTGTCTCACACTGGTACTTGTACTTTACTTGAGTATTTCTATTCCATTCTTCATTAGACTTATTCTGGACTATAAAAAGAAATCCAGATGGGGTTCCATTTTTCATAATCAATACATTTTGTTAATAATACTCGTCATTTTATTCATGGTATTGCTTCAGGGTGCCTTCATGCAGACACCTCAAGGTCAGGGTGGGGTCATTTATGGGGAACGATCATGTAAAAGCCCAATAGCAGGCTCGGGTCAGTGTAGTCAGGGTTCAGACACATTCATGACTTTTCCATGACTTTAAACCAAATGTCCATGACAAACATTTAGTGAAATCTGGGTGTAAACAGTAAAAAGTGAGTAAATGTAGTATTTAAACTAACAATGAGAACACAAAGCATACAGTAAACCTTAAATGACTCAAATGAATGAGACAATAGTTTGATTAAAAGAATAAACATTTATATAGATGCCTGTATGTATGCCTGCTTATATTTTGAGTCTTTCTTTTAAAAGCATATTAATGCTTTAACGACATGAACACATGAATATAACACATTTACATGACTTTTACTAAACTTTGGGGATTTTATTTTTTTCAAGGACTTCTCCAGGCCTGGAAATAACCATTTTAAAACTCCATGACTGTTCCAGGTTTTCCATGATATGAACCCTGTAATGACAACACGGTGCCTCCATGCAGACACCTCGGGGTCAGGGTGGGGCACAGGTATGGGGTGCGATCATATGAATGAAATCGAAGACAACATCTATGTCGGTGTGTTTTGGTGACACTTCATCTGAAAGCTGCCTCGAGCGGCCGCCGGAAGCGGTGATCAGCTGATGGAGGAGGAGCCGCGGAGAGCTGAGCCTTCTTCCCCCGGCAGAGTGGGACTGATACAGCCAGCTTGGCCGAGAGGGATACGGGGAACCATCTGGGGAATCCCGGTGTCACTTTGGAGCCAGAGGCGAGTAGAGACGCCGGTGTCCCCTCGGGAGGAAGCCGTCTGGAGGACTCTGCAGGGTTTCCGCTCCAGAGCCGAGAGGAAGAGCCGCGCTGTGGACGCCGGAGAGGAGGCTCTGCTACGAATACAAAGAAAGGAAAACACTGAGCTAGGAGCGGGGATTAATACCGACATATGAAGTTTATGTAAGCCGGGAATACGCAGAGCTAGGGGAGACACGCGCTGTCAATAAGCGCGTTGTTGTCCCGCACGAGAGGAGCTGCTCGTCCCCGGTGGATGTAAACAAACGGCTATCTAAGCTAGCTCTCGGTAGCCCGTCGGGGTTAGCTTCCTGATGCTAACGCAGCTAGCTTAGCTAGCACACGGTTGTACCGGAGCAGCGCGAAGGTAAACCGAGCATAACACTCACGGTGCCGGGTTCGTGAAGACATTTAACCCGAATATAGTCGTCTTGCCTCGGATGACAGCGCTCCGTGCTCCCGCAGCGGCTCGTTATCGGCATGCTTAGCCGTCCAGCTAACGTCCTTAGCGGGCGGCGCTAGGGTGCACCCTGAGCGGCGGGACAAAGAGGACGGACCCGCTACCGACACACTAAAGTTAGTTTCTGGAGCCACGAACACAAACACCAGGATTAGTGTGGCCGGACAGCCGTAATCTCTCCATATCTCACTAGTGTCGCCCGCTGATTGGCTGAGAGCACAGCGATGAAGGAAACTACTTCGGGACGTCTTCAGGTCGAGTCCCGTCGCCATCCCTAGTTTACAGCACCGACGGTCGGTGTGTTCGCTTCACTTGAGTCCGGCTCGGTGCCCGTATGGAGCCTGTCTGAGGCCCGCGGTAAGCCTCCCGGCTGGGTGTGTGTGTGCTCGAGGCCTCCCCTCCCCCAGGCTGCAGCCTGCAGGCTCTGGGTTCTCACCCCGGGTGTTGTTCTATAGATTTGAAGGAAAAGGCCCGTGGGAAGCCGATCAGAAGTGGATGTGATGGAACTGATGTTCGCCGAGTGGGAGGATGGGGAGAGGTTCTCCTTCGAAGACTCGGACCGGTTCGAGGAAGACTCTCTGTGCTCCTTCATCTCCGAGGCCGAGAGCCTCTGTCAGAACTGGAGGGGCTGGAGGAAGCAGTCCAATGGCCCCAACTCCCCCACGGTCAAGATCAAAGGTTTGGAACACACACACACAGATACACACACACACACACACACAGATACACACACACACACACAGATACACACACACACACACACAGATATACACACACACACACACAGATATACACACACACACACACACACAGATATACACACACACACACACACAGATATACACACACACACACACACAGATACACACACACACACACACACACAGATATACACACACACACAGATACACACACACACACACACACACACACACACACAGATATACACACACACACAGACACAGACACACACACACACACACACAGAGAGAGAGACACACACACACACACACACACACAGAGAGAGACACACACAGAGACACACACACACACACACACACAGAGAGAGAGAGACACACACACAGACACACACACACACACACACACACACACACACACAGAGAGACACACAGAGAGAGAGACACAGAGAGACACACACACACACACAGAGAGAGACACAGAGAGACACACACACACACACACACAGAGAGAGACACAGAGAGACACACACACACACACACACACACACACACACAGAGAGATACACACAGAGACAGAGATACACACACACACACACACACACACAGAGAGATACACACAGAGACAGAGATACACACACACACACACACACACACAGAGACAGAGATACACACACACACACACACACACACACACACTCTCTTTCTTCCAACATGGCTAAAGTACAGAAGCAGGATGACTTGTTGCTGGAACACATGGATATCTTATTATGGGATGATTATTCACTATTTCTAAAATACTTATCAGTTGGAGTGTTACAGTAAAGAAACGTGCTGGTTGGTGTAGTATTATTCCAAACACTGACATTATTGCAGCTCAGTGAATACAAGAGCAGCGCTGTGATAAAGCTTTTCATTTTTAATCAGAATCAGCTTTCAAAAGAATCTCAGAGCCAATGTAAATAAAACCAATGAAGCCCAGTTGCTGTCCGTGTGCTTCACAGAGGACCGACCCGTCGGTCACCGTGAGTCCCGTTGTTCGGACCGGCGTGTGATCGCTGCCTCGCGTCTCCGGTGCTCAGAAGTCACCGCTGTGTCGAGAGCTGCCGTACGCACGTGAGCAGAAGGGCATTGTGGGTCGGCGCGGCGACGTGATGGTCGGCAGTGACAACGAGACCGGCGCCGCAGATACGCGTCACAATAACAAACACCAGAACTAGTTCAGACGGTTGCGTGCTTTATTTAGGAGCTTCACATGCATACTTTTGAGGAAATCTGCAACGTGTAATGTAACTTTAGCTGACTTAAAACGGTCTAAAGCCATGTTTGACATGGTCCGCATAGACGGGTTTGATTCATGACGGTTTAGTGTCACAATATCATTTGAGTTAACTTTCCCTGTACAATAATGTGCAGTAAAACTACTTCATCATGGACATTGTGAGGACATCCATGGTACTTCTCAGCAAATTACACGACAGAAACATTTCTTTTTGTCCTGTTATGATGTCTTTGGTGCCGAGGCTTATTGAACGCATGATGCGTGATTAAGGATTCTCTGTCTTCGTCCTTTCGGCGGCTCCGGTCCGCACCGCAACGTCCCAAACAGACGGACTCAGCGGTGTTACGGTGCCGCCAGTCTCCTCTTTTCTCACGGCGTAACGTTAATCTGTTTATTAATTAGTTTTTCATTGCGTGAGAAAATGGACATTTCATGGTTCTGTCCCCAGGGAGCAGAGCTCCACACGCGGATGCGTTGTCCGTGTGTCGTGGTCTGAGTCCTGCAACCAGACACGGCTCAGACCCAGAGCTTCGTTTTCAGTTTGGGTAAAGAGCCCAGAGTTTCCAAAGCTATCAGGCTGAGTTTCGGAGGTGTGTGTGTGTGTGTGGTGTACCGAGAGAGACACGGTTTCTTATTCTGCTTGCTTGTCGTGGTTGTAAATAGAACTTCGGCTCCTAATTCTCTCGTCCCCATGGCAGCAGTCAGGGAGAGAGACTCAAACAGCTGCTTCTACGTCTCCCAGGTGGTTTCAGACTTGTTCCTCACATGATCTCTAGCGTTTATGTGTGTCTTAATAAGTGTCGGCCTATCCTTTGCTTTAGAAGTAGCCGTGCTGTTCTTGAGGAATGATGAATGGTCCTTTCTTTCATTTCCACATTGTGACCATGCCGTTGTGAGATTGGCAGCCGAGTTCTCCGTTGGTACGATCATCTGATAGTCGACTATTCGAGGTGACCCGGATTAAAAAAGACAAGGGTTAGGTCATTTTTCAAATGACTGTGTTGTGAAACTCTGTTTTAAAATGAAACGCTAGCTAGAAACAGCAGACAGCAGGTCAAAGGTTATTTCAGCCCCGGTGTCTACTGGGACAACGTTAGCTGTTAGCGAGCTAATGTTAGCCATGTGTTAGCGAGTTAGTTAAGGGAGGCACTTGCAAACACAATACATTCTGCTATAACGGAAGAAAATATAGAAAATATAGATTACCTGACGTTTGGACATAAACGTAGCGTTAGCGGTCCTGAAAGTCCGGCTCCTTCACCGTAGGCCTCATCCTATTGGCTGAGAGCTCAGGTGTGGGCGGGACCTGACGGCGCTCTGTGTTAAGAGGGGCAGGTGTGCCTGATGACCAGCAGCTGTGAAAACTGGTAACCAGTATGCTATGGGCAGGTGTGTGCTTTCATCAGGATACAGGTCGGATAAGGGCTGCTGGAGAAAAGGGTTCACTTCTCTTCCTCAACTTAAATTGCAGTTACTCATGTAAACTGCACTCATATTCATGCACTTGATTCATGCAGCGGTCCAAAGAATTGTTAATAAATTGAGTCAGAACTTTGATCTTCCGTCAGCGTGAACGCTGCTTCTGATGCTCATGTCGGCTGAACCGGCTAGCGTTAGCTAGCGTTAGCTAGCGTTAGCTAGCGTTAGCTAGCGTTAGCTAGCGTTAGCTAGCGTTAGCTTACTTCTGACAGCTTTAGTTAGCTTGCAGATTAAGATTAATAGTACAATTAGTCATTCATGAATACATAATTGTACTATTATATCATTGAGGCCTTATTAGGGAGAAATTCATGAGCAACATATTGGTATGTAAAGTAATATATGAACATTATAAATAAATTAAAACATTTACCAGCTGGAACAATAACGCGATGCAGACCTTAATGCATCAATAATTCTAATCCAATAATATATTATTCTGAAATGGGCCATGCTGCATAATAAGTACTTCAGGACTTTTCTTTCAAAACTTTGACTGAGTCTGACCTGTTGTTCGATTAAAAGAACGGATGAAATCTGTTGAGCGTCAACATGTTGTTCACGATTTACATTTTTATTTTTATTTTATTCATTCATTATTTTTTTAACAAAATAATGAATGAATGCAGCTGGACCCTCCTCTCCTTATTTTAGTTATATTCTCCTTTTGACTAATGTAATGGAAGTTTTTCCTATTCTAGACTTTGTAGGTCTCGTAACTATTAAACAGGATTTAGAGCCCAATAGAGGATTATTATTATTTTAGGCCAATGTTATTTGCTTGCTGTTTATGTAAATAATTGACAAAACTGTATACGTTGATTTTAGATATTAAAGATGTACTGAACGGCACAGTTCAGTTGAAAATAACCTCTTTGGCACCAGTGATACTAAAGGAGCTCAAACATCTCCACAGCTCGCTGATCGCTTCATGTTACGTTGAAAGCTAGACGGCGTTTTAGAAGTGGACGTACGGTGACGTCGCCCGTTAGCTTACATGCGGGTCTGCTGGTCCTGACGGTCCTGGGTCCATGAGGATGGCCTGTGAGAGGAGGGCTCTCCTCCATACACGGTAAAGCAGCACCAGGAGAGGCCTGGAAGTGAGGGCTGTAACCTGAGAGCCTTCACTTCTCCTCCCAGCAGCAGACCAGTGCTCCCAGTAAGACTCTGTGGCTCTGCTGCTTCTTTCACTTGATTTATTCTGCGCATTCATACATCAGAGGCTTCTCAGGGAGGGAACAATATGCCTGACCGCCACTAAGGGGATGTAGAAATGGAATAAAACATAGTAAATACGATCATTTTGTGTTCGTAGCTGTGGATGTGTGAAGAGAACTGGAGGCGGAGCCCCGTTCATCATTATGAGCGAGGATCCTTCATAGGATACATTAAAGATGAAAGTTCCCGGGTCTTCGTCATTATGAGAACCATAAAACAAGCGCGCCAGCGTTTTCCGTAACTGGTTATAGATTTATTAGGATGTTAAGATGTGAAAAATACTTAAAATATGTTACTATTCTAACTCAAAGCACTTAAAACATCTGCAACTCAACTGTGTACTTACTGAGGGCTTCTGCTTCAGATTCAGAAGACTACATTTACCTGACAGAGAAATGTTACTGGCTAGTTTGAAGTAAATGTGATTTATTTATTATTATTATTATTATTATTATTATTATTCATTGAACTGTAGGCATCATGTTAGACTTGAACGCTGCAGCTTGAACAGCAGTTCAGTAGATTTACATCGTGTTGATGATAATATCTGTCTCTCTGCACTTAGACAGTAAAAGTACTGCATTTTAATGTTTATCAATAGTTTTACTATTAATAATCAATAGTTTTACTAAAAAGAATCCTTCTTCTCTTCGGTGTGAAATAAAGTTTTACTGACGATCGTTATCCTCCAATATTCAGTGAAATATTTGCTCAGGAGATCATTTATGATGTTACATTGTAACAAACATCAGATATCGTAACGTCAGCACTAACTCACTACCTTCTGTTACATCATGGTGCGTTCAGGCTCTGCTCAGTGAAAATGAGTACTGGCTGAATTATAATGTTACCATGAAGTTCAAATGTAATCTGTAGTGTTGGTGATAAACTAGAATAAATAAAAGGAGATTTTTTTCACGTGAATATGAATTAAATATATTAGAGATGAATTATGAGCCGTTTACAATACGCTCTAATAATTCATCATTACAACTACTAATGACAGAATATTGTATTTTTAATGATTAAAACAAATCTTATTTGCTTATTTGAATTTAGTTGTCATGAAGAAAAACTGACAGACTTTATTTTTTGGGACGGTGACCCCAAAAAAAAAATCCAGATCCTTGTAGACCAGCTGCTATAAAGTGATCTGCATCTGTTTATGGATCATCAATGATCAATAATTTGTATCTGCGGCAAAAAAAACATGATATGGGATCTAAAGGTTAAATGTACTCCATTTCTTTTGATCCGATCTGTGACTCTGATCCGTCATCCGATCCGTGAGTTTCTTGATCCGTTGCAGCGCTGCTGTTGTTCATGCCGCTCTCCTCTTCCTCTTCCTCTTCCTCAGACGGCCAGGTGATTCCACTGGTGGAGTTGTCAGCGAAGCAGGTGGCGTTCCACATCCCGTTCGAGGTGGTGGAGAAGGTCTACCCGCCCGTCCCGGAGCAGCTGCAGCTCCGCATCGCCTACTGGAGCTTCCCCGAGAACGAGGAGGACATCAGGTGAGACGGAGAGGAGTCGCACACAGAGAAACACAGCAGGCCACGCGACTAAAGGTTTATTAGTAGATTTATTATGGTGTTAACATATGAAAAACACTGAAACGTTAGTATTCTAACTCGTTGTACGTGAAATACAATGTTAAAAGGTCCCATAAGCTCTTAAATGACACTGTCTATTGCTGTGTACCTCTAGTTTAACTGTTTATGTGGCACATTCTGATTTGAGACACACAATATGATAATTGAATGAAAGCATAAGGCTGAGGCTGATGAGGCTTCCTGTTGTCAGTAGGTGGCGTTATGACCGTAACTCAATATGGTGTAGGCGTCTTCAGGCCTGGGATCTCATCCAGCATGTGAGACAACGTGAAGTCACGTTAACACAATTTCTTGTGTCGTGGCAAAACATGCAAAATGGCCGCCTCGCCGACGCGGCTACGGTCAATGAAAACCCAAAAGCTTCGGCGCCGTGCGGGTCCAGACTCTTCTCACAACATTTGAGATGGATCTGTTGAAACCTCAAAAAAGAGTTCAATACCTGGGAAGGGCTTAAAATAGAATATTATCACACGATTCATGACATCATCGTTCAAGGTTTGATAATCTCTACGGAGGACTTTGCTTGGTCTTTGTGGTTCCTGTAATCACTCAGTTCTCTTGATCTAAGCTTCACATCCTCCTCTCTCTCCCTCCTCCAGGTTATATTCCTGCCTGGCTAATGGGAGTCCGGATGAATTCCAACGCGGCGAGCAGCTCTACAGGATCCGAGCTGTCAAAGACCCCCTGCAGATCGGTGGGTTGAGGTGTCCCTGTGTTCAGACCTGACCGAGACATGCTGGTGCTCTGACCCCACGACATGCTGGTGCTCTGACTGACCCCACGACATGCTGGTGCTCTGACTGACCCCACGACATGCTGGTGCTCTGACTGACCCCACGACATGCTGGTGCTCTGACTGACCCCACGACATGCTGGTGCTCTGACCCCACGACATGCTGGTGCTCTGACTGACCCCACGACATGCTGGTGCTCTGACCCCACGACATGCTGGTGCTCTGACTGACCCCACGACATGCTGGTGCTCTGACTGACCCCACGACATGCTGGTGCTCTGACCCCACGACATGCTGGTGCTCTGACTGACCCCATGACATGCTGGTGCTCTGACTGACCCCATGACATGCTGGTGCTCTGACTGACCCCATGACATGCTGGTGCTCTGACTGACCCCATGACATGCTGGTGCTCTGACTGACCCCACGACATGCTGGTGCTCTGACTGACCCCACGACATGCTGGTGCTCTGACTGACCCCACGACATGCTGGTGCTCTGACCCCACGACATGCTGGTGCTCTGACTGACCCCACGACATGCTGGTGCTCTGACTGACCCCACGACATGCTGGTGCTCTGACCCCACGACATGCTGGTGCTCTGACTGACCCCACGACATGCTGGTGCTCTGACTGACCCCACGACATGCTGGTGCTCTGACCCCACGACATGCTGGTGCTCTGACCCCACGACCTGCTGGCGGGGCTTATCTCTGTGGTTTATCTCCGTAAAGAGTTTTCATTTCTGCGCTCCACTATGGAAATAACCACTATTTCTGCTTCATACTTGTTGTGGAAATCCCAAAGACGGCGTTGTGTCTGGGTTCATAATATCATCCGTAGGAACGGCGTCGGGATGACGGTGTTACGGATTAACAGGCGGCCGTGTTAACTGGTGATTTAAACTCTGCAGTTAACAGCGCTGCTAGAGGACCAGCAGCCAGTTTGGTTCATGCTTTCTTTAACGTCTTTGACCAGCGCCGTGTCGTGTTGTCCCGTGTGTGTCGTGTTGTCTTGTCCCGTGTGTCGTGTTGTCCCGTGTGTGTCGTGTTGTCCCGTGTGTCGTGTTGTCTTGTCCCGTGTGTCGTGTTGTCCCGTGTGTGTCGTCTTGTCCCGTGTGTGTCGTGTTGTCCCGTGTGTGTCGTGTTGTCCCGTGTGTGTCGTGTTGTCCCGTGTGTGTCGTCTTGTCCCGTGTGTGTCGTGTTGTCCTGTGTGTCGTGTCGTGTTGTGTCGTGTTGTCCCGTGTGTGTCGTGTTGTCCCGTGTGTGTCGTGTTGTCCCGTGTGTCGTGCAGCAGCCGTGCTATGAGTGACAGGAAGTCCAGACGTCTGATTTACACGCGGACGGCGCATTTCTAATGTCTTTCTCCGATGCCTCCCATAATTTATTACATAAAAGATCGATACTTGGCTTCCCTACAGATATGTGGTTATTGTCCCCGGGGCCGTCACACTTCCTGTGCCTGGTCGGGTCGCCTGCAGAGAAAGAGCCGGTCTGAGATGTATTTGCATATGTTGCTGTAGGCGATAAAGAAAATACACAGAAGCCACGCGTTACTGCGCTCAGAGCGCCGGTCTTCCTGTCTGATGGAGCTCAGCGTGTTCACAGCTGAACCAGAGCCACGCGTTAGTCTGAACCTCTTATGATGAGGGCATGCAGTAAATCATGTTGTTTTAATATTTTAAATTTTTTTCCAGGCCTGGAAAAGGCCTGGAAAAAAATAAAATCCCCAAAGTTTAGTAAAAGTCATGTAAATGTGTTATATTCATGTGTTCATGTCGTTCATTTACGCTGAGTTTGAAATAATGAATATGCTTTTAAAAGAAAGACTCAAAATATAAGCAGGCATACATACAGGCATCTATATAAATGTTTATTCTTTTAATCAAACTATTGTCTCATTCATTTGAGTCATTTAAGGTTTACTGTATGCTTTGTATTCTCATTGTTAGTTTAAATACTACATTTACTCACTTTTTACTGTTTACACCCAGATTTCACTAAATGTTTGTCATGGACATTTGGGTTAAAGTCATGGAAAAGTCATGAAACCCATTGGTCAGAATGTGTAGGATCCCTGTTATTACTCATTCAGTAATAAAATCCCTTGCGTTAGTAAAATAAAATGCAGTAAAGTCTTGTTCCCGCGTGTCTTTGCAGGTTTCCATCTCAGTGCCACCGTGCTCACCAGCCAGTCCGGTCAGTCCAAAGGAGCCTACAACGTGGCCGTCATGTTCGACCGCTGCCGCATCACTTCCTGCAGCTGCACCTGCGGCGCCGGGGCCAAGTGGTGCGCCCACGTGGTGGCGCTCTGCCTCTTCCGCATCCACAACGTGAGTTCCTGTCCACGGCTTCTTTTGAACCGTGACACGTCTCCATCAGATGAGAAACCCAGCAGAAGTATTAATAGACCACAGGAAGTATGATGGATGAGGTTTCAGTCAACACTGAACACATTGACAACCACATGTTTCAGAGGAAAATACCAACCAGCTATTTCTGTTTCTTAAACGCAGATAGATAGATGTGTACTTTATTTATCCCCGAGGAGAAATGTGTTTGTCGCCGTAGCAACTTGCATATGATACACACACAATGTCACAAAAAATATCAGGAATATGTTTTCTATTTATTTATTAAGTAGGATTGTTCAGGCTGTTGGTCACAAGACGCATCCTTTGGACTCTGGCTTTTATTGTTGTATCATATAGGAATTTTCAAAAGGAATTTGAAAAACTTTATCAATACAATAATAGACAAAAGACAATGGAACTAGAAGAGCGATGGATTGATAGATGTATACTTTATTTATCCCCGAGGGGAAATTCGTTTGTCACAGTAGCAAACAACTTACATATGAGACACACAAATATCAGAAAAAATATCAGGAATGCAAAATACTGTGTGTGTGTGTGTATATGTGTGTGTGTATGTATATATGTATATATATATATAACAATGCAAAGTATGTGCAGTGTATAAAGAATGACAGTGACTAACTAGACAACAAAAGCGGTGTCAGGCCTGTTGATGATGGTCAATTGACGGAGGATCTGGCCAGGGGTGACTTATAGTGTGTGTGTGTGTGTGTGTGCAGGCATCAGCAGTGTGTCTGAGGGCTCCGGTCTCTGAGTCCCTGTCCAGGCTGCAGAGGGACCAGCTCCAGAAGTTCGCCCAGTACCTCATCAGCGAGCTGCCTCAGCAGGTAACGCCGTGTGCTGACTAAGACGAGTCTAACGTGGCTCACATGATTACATTTGTCTTCTTTAAAGACTATTCTAAAAGCGTGGCCCGTCCTCGGTATATCTGTATCTGACCACGACCCCTTCAAGCTCTTCCTCCCGTCTGTCCTCAGATCCTTCCCACCGCTCAGCGGCTGCTGGACGAGCTGCTGTCCTCTCAGTCCACCGCCATCAACACCGTGTGTGGAGCGCCAGGTACAGTAGCACCCTGTGATGTCATCACCACCCTGTGATGTCATCACCAGGGGACCGCCTTCCATTCACGCTCCTCTCCGACTACAGGAGCGTGAACCGTTCAGAGCGGTTGCTTCTGCAGCTAGGTGGCAGCAGCGTATTCCCTGTGTGCCGTTCTTGTGAAGCGAGTATCCGCTTGCGTCACATAGTTGTGCACGTGTCCACGGAGAGAGGTGTGTTTGTTGTTGTGGACTCTACCTGCGACATATTGTCTATCCACTAAATGTGGCTTCAACCTGAGGAGAGAGGAGCTTTTCTTTTAACCCTTCATACAGTCTGCGAAATCTAAAACATGCAAATGACTCTGTTATTAAGCGGGACAGATTTTCTCTGGATGCCTTGCTCAAGTGATCACTGTATTGTGTGTCTGTGTGTGTGTGTAGACCCTACAGCGGGCCCTTCAGCATCGGACCAGAGCACTTGGTATCTGGACGAGTCGACCCTCAGCGACAACATCAAAAAGACTCTGCACAAGTTCTGTGGGCCGTCACCGGTCGTCTTCAGGTACGCACACCTGATCTTTAACGCATTCCTAAACAGGGCCAGTGTGTAGTTCATAAGTGTGTTTTCATGAGTGGAAAATGACCTGAAACTAAGAGAGAGGCGGGGTCTTCAGTGGGTTGTGAACTGCAGCCAGTGAGAGTAGTTGATTCTTACTTTATTATTATTATTACTATTAGTGCTCATTGATGTACCTCAGTGTTCCTTGACTAAAGTGTGTGTGTGTGTGTGTGTTGTTCACAGTGATGTAAACTCCATGTACCTGTCGTCCACGGAGCCACCAGCCGCCGCTGAATGGGCGTGTCTGCTGCGGCCCCTGAGGGGCCGAGAGCCAGAGGGCATCTGGAACCTTCTGTCCATCGTCAGGGAGATGTTCAAGAGACGAGACAGCAACGCCGCCCCGCTGCTGGAGATTCTCACTGAGCAGTGCCTCACCTATGAGCAGGTAAGCCCGCCAGGTGACCCGCGTGGGGAATTTATGGTTTGGTACATGAGAAAATTAAAATGTCACAGATGTGCGCAAATGCAAATTTGGGATTCCTCACCTGAATGTTCTCTGTTCTAAACCCTCTCTAACTTTGTTCTGCTTCACTTTATCAGAGTCAACCTTTGCAGAGAGAATGTTCACATATTGTGTTATGATTTGGGTTAGAGAATGTTCACATATTGTGTTATGATTTGGGTTAGAGAATGTTCACATATTGTGCTATGATTTGGGTCAGAGAATGTTCACATATTGTGCTATGATTTGGGTTAGAGAATGTTCACATATTGTGCTATGATTTGGGTTAGTGAATGTTCACATATTGTGCTATGATTTGGGTTAGAGAATGTTCACATATTGTGCTATGATTTGGGTTAGTGAATGTTCACATATTGTGCTATGATTTGGGTTAGTGAATGTTCACATATTGTGCTATGATTTGGGTTAGAGAATGTTCACATATTGTGCTATGATTTGGGTTAGTGAATGTTCACATATTGAGCTATGATTTGGGTTAGAGAATGTTCACATATTGTGCTATGATTTGGGTTAGTGAATGTTCACATATTGAGCTATGATTTGGGTTAGAGAATGTTCACATATTGAGCTATGATTTGGGTTAGAGAATGTTCACATATTGAGCTATGATTTGGGTTAGTGAATGTTCACATATTGAGCTATGATTTGGGTTAGAGAATGTTCACATATTGAGCTATGATTTGGGTTAGTGAATGTTCACATATTGAGCTATGATTTGGGTTAGAGAATGTTCACATATTGAGCTATGATTTGGGTTAGTGAATGTTCACATATTGAGCTATGATTTGGGTTAGAGAAAGTTCACATATTGTGCTATGATTTGGGTTAGAGAATGTTCACATATTGAGCTATGATTTGGGTTAGAGTTGGACCTTACAGCTGCATCATTTCAAAGAAATAATCATCCTGAAAGTGATTTTTTTTATAGGCGGACCTGACACATGTTTTTCTGTGTGTCATCTTCATTTACTCTTAACCAGTAACATATAGACTGATATTTACACATCTGAACAACATCTCACATGTGTACCTTTTATTATAACACCAACATTATTCAAATAGCCCTAGTGGTTGCAGAGATACACCCTTTTTAGTTTGGGGATGACATTTTCGAGGAAAGGGCCTAAAAATACACATTTTGGTGGAAGTACATGTGTTTTAGCGTCAAAATTAGCTGCTGCTCCATCACTACATGCACAGTATATATTCTCATGGATACTGTTGTAACGTTACATACTGGTGTGATGGTGGATCGGCATGCTCCCCGATGCCAAACGGAGCTGGTCGTATCCACATACAACATGCATGCTTTCACTCTGTCATAACCTCATTGATGAGTCACTGGGCCTCTTGGATAGAATGAATGTGGACCTTTAATAACAAAGGTACCTGTTATATACTGTACATTATTTGACGTGTGTGTGTGTGTGTGTCCAGATCATCAGCTGGTGGTACAGCGTTCGGACCTCGGCGTCCCACAGCAGCGCCAGCGGCCACACCGGACGCAGCAACGGCCAGTCGGAGGTGGCGGCGCATGCCTGCGCCAGCATGTGCGACGAGATGGTGGTGCTGTGGAGGCTGGCGGTGCTCGACCCCACCATGAGCCCCTGCAGGTCAGACCTCTTGCACCGCCGAAGGGTTTGGGTTTCATGACGGGGTTCTTACGCTCATGGAAAACCTGGAAGAGTCATGTAGTTTTAAAATGGTTATTTCCAGGCCTGGAAAAGTCCTTGAAAAAAAAAAAAAAAATCCCAAAGTTTAGTAAAAGTCATGTAAATGTGTTATATTCATGTGTTCATGTCGTTCATTTACGCTGAGTTTAAAATAATTAATATGCTTTTAAAAGAAAGACTCAGAATATAAGCAGGCATACATACAGGCATCTATATAAATGTTTATTCTTTTAATCAAACTATTGTCTCATTCATTTGAGTCATTTAAGGTTTACTGTATGCTTTGTATTCTCATTGTTAGTTTAAATACTACATTTACTCACTTTTTACTGTTTACACCCAGATTTCACTAAATGTTTGTCATGGACATTTGATTTAAAGTCATGGAAAAGTCATGAAATCCACTGGTCAACATGTGTATGAACCCTGTCATGATTGGGAATGTTATGCAACACCAGTCCCATTTACTTAATGATTGCGTCAGACAACATATTTAAAGGGGCAGCTCACCCTAAAAGTTTGCTCTTACTTGTCGTACTATTTGTCATTCTAGATAGTTTTGGTGCGAGTTGCCTCTCACCCAAAAACTATCTCCATTGCTAAAAAGCCCTACGGGAAAATGTGTGTTTTAGATTTTGGGATTATGTCCCTTTCTTAAGATGGGAGTACATATTTAGTAGACTGTGTGTCTCTTGCAGGCGTCTGGAGCTCGCCGGCCAGCTGAAGCTGTGGCACCTGAAGGTTATCGAGATCGTGAAGCGCGGCCAGCATCGCAAGTCCCTGGACAAACTGTTCCAGGGCTTCAAGCCCGCGGTGGAGTCCTGCTACTTCAACTGGGAGGCGGCCTACCCGCTGGACGGCATCACCTACTGCTGCGCCGACAAGAAGAGCGCCACCTTCTGCTGGTCCAGGGCGGTGCAGCACCAGAGAGGAGTCAAAGCTGCCGCCGGAGCCGGCGGAGAGGCCCCTGAACCGGGGGGCGGGGCCAGAGGGGACGGCGGCGCCGCGGGAGACTTTAAAGGACGAGGTCAGGAGGTGGCCGTGCGACCCAAGGAGACCGTGCTCGCCAAGAGGAAAGGCCTGTCGGTGAGCGGCGGCGGAGGGATGCTGGTCCGTCTGGGAGGGGGCGTGGCTCTGACCCTGGAGGACGGAGGAGGAGCGAAGGGCCCGTACAAGGGGCCCGGCTCCTCCTCCTCCGGAGGGAAGCTGAAGCTCCCGCAGGGAGGCGGGAAGGGGGCGTCTGCAGGAGGCCCGGGAGCAAGCGGAGGGACGGGAGGCGGCAAGCACGCCGGCGCCAAGCGGAGAACCAGCAGCGAAGACAGCTCCCTGGAGCCGGACCTGGCGGAGCTCAGCCTGGACGACGGCTGCAGTCTGGCTCTGGGGGCCGAGGCCAGCAACACGTTTGAGTTCCTGCCGCCGCCGCCGGAGATGCTGCCCTCCCCGAGCCCGCTGCTCCGAGACTCGCGCAAGTACAACAGCAGCGGCGGCAAAATGTTCGAGGTGAAGTGCGTCGCCGCCGCAGAGCCGGCCGTGCCGAACGCCGCGGCGGCGGTCATGGACACGGAGAAGGACGCGGAGCCGGAGGCGGCGCCGGTCCAGAACAAAGACGAAGACGCGGACTCGGCCGGCAGTAGCCAGCCGGCCGCCTCGACCGCTCCGGTGAGATCTGGCGCCGCTCAACCGGCCGCCAAGCCGCCGCGGGCCCGCAGGGAGGCGGCGCCCGGCGGAGCGGCTGCCGGCGAGCCGGCCAACCAGGGAGCGGAGGCAGCGGCGGGAGAAGCCGCCGGCGAGGACGACTATCAGGCGTACTACCTGAGCGCCGCCTCGGAGGAGGGAGCCGACAGACCGCTGGCTGAAAACCACCACCAGGAGGAGGAGCCGGACATCTTCGCCGGGATGAAGCCGCTGGAGCAGGAGGCACACATGGAGGTAAGGAAGGAGCGTTGGTCACATTCACGGCTCCACGGGAATGGATGGAAAGATTAAAATACATTGGGACCTCGTCCATAAAACTAGCGTACTCGAAATTCTGTGGCACAGCGTTTAAAACACAGAATACAGCTTCATTCACGGCGTCTTTCTGTAACACCGTTACCGATATGGCCGTGACTGTTGGTACAGACTCTTGGAAATAAAGACAATCAAAAGCTGGAAAGCACTTTTCACAGTTCGTTGTGAGCCCTGTAACATCGAGGGTCCACCCGTCTGGTCGTTGTAGTTTTGGCAAGCCTTCCACCAGCTGTTTCCTACTGACCGGAATACTGTGTGTGTGTGTGTGTGTGCGTGTGTGTGTGTGCAGGTGCTGTTTGCGTGTGCCGAGGCCCTCTATGCTCACGGCTACAGTAATGAGGCGTGCCGGCTGGCCGTGGAGTTGGCCAGAGACCTGTTAGCCAATCCTCCGGACCTGAAAGTGGAGCAGCCCCAGACGAAGGTACACGACACGTCCTCAAGTCTTTTCCATCTTCTCTGTTTCCGTTGTCTCAAGCTTCTGGGATAAACCAGTTTATTCTAGATTGATTTATTTACTCCCACAGGCCCGACCGGTTACAGGGATGTGTCTTTGACTGAGATCCGCCGTTGTAAAGAGGCCTTCTGAATGTTTTAGTGAAATGTTATAGTCGCTTCTGGAATTATTACAACTTAACGATCTTTAAAAATAAATATAAAACCACACGTCTCTTCTCACAAGAGTTACGGTACTTTATCAATTTAAATGAATTAAATCGGAACTGTGGATGAGGAGATAGCTTTAGTTTTGGGAGAAAATAAAAAAGAGCTGCGGGTTTATGAGCTGCCTTTCTTGATGGAAGCCACTTCCTGTCTGGAATGAGCCTCAGACATGAACTACTACGTTGTGAGTGTACTTGTCAGACCTAAGATGGCGTTCCTTGTGTTGCTGGGCAGGGTAAGAAGAGCAAGGTGTCCACCACCCGGCAGACGCAGGTGGCCACCAACACGCTGGCCAAGGCCGCCTTCCTGCTCACCGTCCTGTGTGAGCGGCTGGAGCTCCACAACCTGGCCTTCAGCACCGGCATGTTCTCCCTGGAGCTGCAGAGGCCGCCGGCCTCCACCAAGGCTCTGGAGGTCTGCACACACTCACACTCTCACTCTCACTCTCACAGACCTGCACACTTGTCACCTTTCTGGGAAATTCGCCGTTTCAAAATATATCATCCACGTGAATCAGCGTTAAGATGTCTACAGCGGCTTCATTTCCCTCCCAGCAGTTTTTAATGGCAAGCTAGTCAGCTCGCTATCACGTTAGCTAAGTCAGCGGCACTGGCAGTTCTACCTACAGACACCTGACCACATATAAGGAGACAATGGAGATTTTATCCAACTTGTATTTTAATTAAAAAACAAGTGGCCGAAATGAGTTTCCTCCGTAGGGTGGCCGGGCTCCTGTTTATATTTAAGATCTACGTGTAGAAAGTATCCTCCAGTTAATTATAATCTATATAGTTATGCGGTTATAATCACTGTCACACAGAGAGGTGTGTATGTTCAGGTTTACCTGGTGGAAACATTACTCCAGTGTTTATTTTAGACCAACTGCACCAACTTTAGACAACTGCAGAGGCCGACTGCCTCCACCAAGGCTCTGGAGGTCTGTCCTCTATATTCACTCACTCACTCAGTGTATGTATATATAAAAACGCGTTTTGACTAGAGATACAAGAGATAAATTAATGGATTCATAAAGTAGTAATTGTTTTTTATTGACTTAGTGCCTGTGTCCATAGAGTCTTTCTCTAGACGGCCACATTGGGAACAATGAGGGGGAAAGATGTGGAAACACAGACCCTCGTTGATTATTATTTCTCGCCCCAAATGTCATGCCATTAAATAAATAAAACCATTCCAGGCCCTCAGTGTTGCTTTGGACTGATGTGTTCTAACATGCTGCGTATGTAGTCACTTCAGTTGCTCTTCTTCAAGGACAGTGTGGATACCTGATTCATTATGTGTGTGTGTGTGTGTGCAGGTGAAGCTGGCCTACCAGGAGTCCGAGGTGGTGTCTCTGCTGAAGAAGATTCCTCTGGGCCTGGTGGAGATGTCGGCCATCAGGGAGCGAGGCGAGCAGCTCCGGGACGGGAACTTCTGCGACTACAGACCGGTGCTGCCGCTCATGCTGGCCAGCTTCATCTTCGACGTGCTGTGCACCCCAGGTGAGCCCCGATTGGTCGATCGCTGCAACGGCTCGGCTGTTTTTAACCAATTACACCAAATAAGTTTGTTTTTCGTTATGTGCACACTGTGGAGTGTATTGAGAGTGAACCCTTATTACTTCTGCACCGCCCAACGGCATGCTGGGTACAGCCCGCTGCGATATTAACGAAAGCTTGCTGGGTAAAAAACATCCACACTACCATTGTGAGGGGATGCATATGTGTGTTAGCCACCTGATTCGTATACCGCCTGGCTTTGAGTCGTTTTCAATGGGGACTTCCAGAATTAACATCACTTTTGCTTTTCTCCGTATTGTTTGTGCAGTCGTGTCCCCGACGGGCTCCCGGCCACCGAGCCGTAACCGTAACAACGAGATGCCCGGCGACGAGGAGCTGGGCTTCGAGGCGGCCGTCGCTGCTCTGGGTAAACTCCCTCTCTCCCGCTCTGGATTTCTCCATGTTTGTTCCTCC
This sequence comes from Myoxocephalus aenaeus, assembly GCA_038501785.1. Classification (NCBI taxonomy): domain Eukaryota; kingdom Metazoa; phylum Chordata; class Actinopteri; order Perciformes; family Cottidae; genus Myoxocephalus; species Myoxocephalus aenaeus. Next base: position 394,519 of record JBAMJR010000184.1, read on the forward strand.
TGTTTCTCGACCTCTTCCGTCACGTCCCTGTCTTTGTCTCTGCGGTCCACTACTCCCTGCTGTAACGTCCTCTCGCTGCGTCTGCAGGTATGAAGACCACGGTCAGCGAGGCGGAGCATCCTCTGCTGTGTGAAGGAACGAGGCGGGTGAAAGGTGACCTGGCTCTGGCGCTCATGATCACCTACAAGGACGACCAGAGCAAGCTCAAGAAGGTATTCACCGCTGCTGATCGCTCTCATGCCGTGTTCACACCAAAAGAGATGCGAATATTCGCAACGCCACTTCGTCTATATCGCGCCGCCCGGTGACAAATTCGCTCTATGTGGTTAATTCGTTTTTAATTATTTCGCAACCATTCGCTGGGGAAAGGGGGCAGGGCTTATCTCCGTGTCCGTGAAAACATTTACAATTTCACCATTCACCATGTAAATAACCACTAGATCTGCTTTATACTTGTTGAGGAAGTCCCACACACGTGGGAACATCAAACGCCCCGTGTCTGGGTTCATAATATTATCCGTAGTCGTGTCTGGGTTCATAATATGATCCGTAGTCGTGTCTGAGTTCATAATATTATCCGTAGTCGTGTCTGGGTTCATAATATGATCCGTAGTCGTGTCTGGGTTCATAATATGATCCGTAGTCGTGTCTGGGTTCATAATATGATCCGTAGTCGTGTCTGGGTTCATGATATTATCCGTAGTCGTGTCTGGGTTCATGATATGATCCGTAGTCGTGTCTGGGTTCATGATATTATCCGTAGTCGTGTCTGGGTTCATGATATTATCCGTAGTCGTGTCTGGGTTCATGATATTATCCGTAGTCGTGTCTGGGTTCATGATATTATCCGTAGTCGTGTCTGGGTTCATGATATTATCCGTAGTCGTGTCTGGGTTCATGATATTATCCGTAGTCGTGTCTGGGTTCATAATATTATCCGTAGTCGTGTCTGGGTTCATAATATTATCCGTAGTCGTGTCTGGGTTCATGATATTATCCGTAGTCGTGTCTGGGTTCATGATATTATCCGTAGTCGTGTCTGGGTTCATAATATTATCCGTAGTCGTGTCTGGGTTCATGATATTATCCGTAGTCGTGTCTGGGTTCATGATATTATCCGTAGTCGTGTCTGGGTTCATGATATTATCCGTAGTCGTGTCTGGGTTCATGATATTATCCGTAGTCGTGTCTGGGTTCATGATATTATCCGTAGTCGTGTCTGGGTTCATAATATTATCCGTAGTCGCACACAGCTCCGACTCCTCCAGGACGAGTGTCTGAATGAAGCTTCCAGCGCTCCTTCAGGACCAGCAGTTTGATTCAGTGACGGCGGTGATGCCGGCGGAGCTTCTCAACGCCGATTGGCTTTCGCAACTCCGCGTCGGGCGAACGCCAGCGAAAAAGCGGATTTGCGAATATTCGCAACGCCACTTCGCCTCTATCGCGCCGCCCGGCGAAAAATCCGCTTTTTCGCAACCCAACGCGTCTGTGCATTGACTTAACATGTGATCTGGACGCGCGAATATTTCGCAACTCTTTTGGTGTGAACACGGCATAAGCCAGTGGTTCTCAAACTGTGGGGCGTGACCCTCTAGTGGGGCGCGGAGGTATTACAGGGGGGGATGTTTTTATAATTTTCTTTTTTTATATAATTATTAATCCCACAGTGGGGAAATTATTCTCTGCATTTCACCCATCCTGAGTAATTAAGGAGCAGTGAGCTGCTGTGAAGCTCTGAGGCTTCAATGCCTTGCTCAAGGACACTTCAACATGAAACATCTCCCCATGAACATGATAACTTTACAAAGTACACGCACATGAAACGTCATTAATAAATATATGGAGAAATACCTGTCCATTCATGGACTGTTTACATTACGCGTGCACGACTCGCCGATTCTTGCCGTTTTGTCAAAACAAAAACAGCAGGAAAGCCTTTCTAACCGCACTGCTCTAACCCTTTGATGAGACCATGGTGGGCTGCTAACAGTGAGGTGTCTCTCTCTCCCCTCCATCCTCAGATACTGGATAAGCTGTTGGACAGGGAGAGTCAGACCCACAAGCCCCAGACTCTGAGCTCCTTCTACTCCAGCAAGCCGGCGGCCGGCAGCCAGCGCAGCCCGTCCAAGCACACGGCCGCCGGCCACAGCGCGGCCAGCGGGGGCGTCTCCAAACACGTGCCCTCATCGTCGTCCGCCACCGCGGCGGCGCCCTCTTCCTCCAGCTCTTCCTCGGCCGTGTTAGTGGCTGATCCGGCTCATCAGGCGGCTCTGAACCCGGTGCAGAACAACGGCACAGCCGGAGACGGCGCTGCTGAGACCAAGGAGCACGGTGAGACCCGCCTCCCCTCTGCAGCCCATGTAGGGCTTTACTCTTTAGATCATGAGGTCAAAGATGGATGTCCTGCGCTGCCATAAATTAGGTGATCACGCCATGGAAAGTATTTAAAAATGGTTATTTCCAGGCCTGGAAAAGTCCTTGAAAAAAATGAAATCCCAAAAGTTTAGTAAAAGTCATGTAAATGTGTTATATTCATGTGTTCATGACGTTCATTTACGCTGAGTTTGAAATAATGAATATGCTTTTAAAAGAAAGACTCAAAATATAAGCAGGCATACATACAGGCATCTATATAAATGTTTATTCTTTTAATCAAACTATTGTCTCATTCATTCGAGTCATTTAAGGTTTACTGTATGCTTTGTATTCTCATTGTTAGTTTAAATACTACATTTACTCACTTTTTACTGTTTACACCCAGATTTCACTAAATGTTTGTCATGGAGATTTGGTTAAAAGTCATGGAGAAGTCCTGGACCCCTGATGTGCATATTGTTCTGCAGGGTCAGACGGGCCGGCCTCATCGAGTGAGCAGCAGCACGAAGCGGCTCCCTTTAAGCTGGAGGCCACGGTGCCCAGCCGGCTGGCTCTGGGGGCGCGATGCGGCTACAACCAGCGCTGCTGGGGCTCTCCGGTCCGGCAGAAGAAGAAGCACACAGGTACTGAATACTGCTGCAGGCTGAGCCTCCTGACGGTGGCGCTGTTGGTGGTTATTCCCATAAAGAATGAAAGGACTCATCCGGTGATGTTTGGCAGGCATGGCGAGCATCGACAGCAGCGCTCCGGAGACGACCTCGGACAGCTCGCCCACGCTCAGCCGCCGGCCGCTCCGGGGCGGCTGGGCGGCGACGTCCTGGGGGCGTGGCCAGGACAGCGACAGCATCAGCAGCTCCTCGTCTGATTCGCTGGGCTCCTCCTCCTCCAGCGGCTCCCGCAGGGCAGGGGGCGGGGCCAGGGCCAAGAGCACCGACACCAGCAGGTAAACAAACAACAAACAAACAAGAGCACCGACACCAGAAGGTAAACAAACAACAAATAAAATATATATATATATATATATATGTGTGTGTGTGTGTATATACACTCACCTAAAGGATTATTAGGAACACCATACTAATACTGTGTTTGACCCCCTTTCGCCTTCAGAACTGCCTTAATTCTACGTGGCATTGATTCAACAAGGTGCTGAAAGCATTCTTTAGAAATGTTGGCCCATATTGATAGGATAGCATCTTGCAGTTGATGGAGATTTGTGGGATGCACATCCAGGGCACGAAGCTCCCGTTCCACCACATCCCAAAGATGCTCTATTGGGTTGAGATCTGGTGACTGTGGGGGCCATTTTAGTACAGTGAACTCATTGTCATGTTCAAGAAACCAATTTGAAATGATTGGAGCTTTGTGACATGGTGCATTATCCTGCTGGAAGTAGCCATCAGAGGATGGGTACATGGTGGCCATAAAGGGATGGACATGGTCAGAAACAATGCTCAGGTAGGCCGTGGCATTTAAACGATGCCCAATTGGCACGAAGGGGCCTAAAGTGTGCCAAGAAAACATCCCCCACACCATTACACCACCACCACCAGCCTGCACAGTGGTAACAAGGCACGATGGATCCATGTTCTCATTCTGTTTACGCCAAATTCTGACTCTACCATCTGAATGTCTCAACAGAAATCGAGACTCATCAGACCAGGCAACATTTTTCCAGTCTTCAACTGTCCAATTTTGGTGAGCTCTTGCAAATTGTAGCCTCTTTTTCCTATTTGTAGTGGAGATGAGTGGTACCCGGTGGGGTCTTCTGCTGTTGTAGCCCATCCGCCTCAAGGTTGTGCGTGTTCTGGCTTCACAAATGCTTTGCTGCATACCTCGGTTGTAACGAGTGGTTATTTCAGTCAAAGTTGCTCTTCTATCAGCTTGAATCAGTCGGCCCATTCTCCTCTGACCTCTAGCATCAACAAGGCATTTTCGCCCACAGGACTGCCGCATACTGGATGTTTTTCCCTTTTCACACCATTCTTTGTAAACCCTAGAAATGGTTGTGCGTGAAAATCCCAGTAACTGAGCAGATTGTGAAATACTCAGACCGGCCCGTCTGGCACCAACAACCATGCCACGCTCAAAATTGCTTAAATCACCTTTCTTTCCCATTCTGACATTCAGTTTGGAGTTCAGGAGATTGTCTTGACCAGGACCACACCCCTAAATGCATTGAAGCAACTGCCATGTGATTGGTTGATTAGATAATTGCATTAATGAGAAATTGAACAGGTGTTCCTAATAATCCTTTAGGTGAGTGTGTGTGTGTGTGTGTATATATACACACACACACACACACACACACACACACATATATATATATATATATATATATATATATATATATATATATATATATATATATATATATATATATATAAAAAAATCACATCAGAAGACATTTGGCCTTTTCCAAGCTCCAGTAGAAGTCGGTAGGGAGAGAAACTGAAGCTGTTTCTTTAGAGAATCATCACTGTTGACCTCTGAAAAAAGCTGCTTTGATTTCAGACAGCGTGGGGATGGGCGCAGCGTTGACGTTACGTAGTTGTGTCTCAAAGAAACGAAGTTTCACACAGAACAGGTTCATGTGAGCGTGAGGTTTGGTACCTGGGCTTTTCCTTGCAGGCTCTTGTTCAGTGTGAGATGATGATGATGATGATAAGATCAACTAGAGGCCAGGTCTGCCAACCATAGTGTGTCACTCAGCTCATGAAGAGGTCAAAACTGTTCCAAAGTTAACATGCTTTATGAGAGTCATGGCTTGAAGACTTCTGCATGCCAATATTAACTCATAGTCAGAGCGCCACCTACTGGGAAACTATGGCGATTTTAACTAGAAATGAACGAAGAAAATGAAATTTGCCGACTTCCGGTGCGGTTTAGAGCATGGTCCCTAGACAGTTATTTTTAAGTGGATATGTGGTACATACGCCTATGAAATGTTGTATATCTATGTTGAACGTACTGCGAGGGCTGCTTTGTTGAATTTTCTCCTTAGAAGTTCATTGGTCCTTTTCTTCTGAACACAATGAGTTATAAACAAGCTTTTGATACATTGTGATGAAATTGAATCAATAATGATCCACAGAGGATTTTGTAAAAATTGAAGCCAGCATTTAGGAAGATTTGAGGAAAAAATAGTTTTTCACAAAATTCAAAATGGCGGAAATTCTAAGTAGGCGGAGCTTAATGCGGCGATGTAGTTTTTTGTAGAGCAGACACAACCGGACATGTGTGCTAAATTTCAGGTCAATTGGTGATAGGGGGCAAAAACTGTGGGCGTTCACAACTCACAGGTTGTCAAAAAAAACACGTTTTTTAGGGGGCGCTATTTGACTTTCTGTTTGGTTTAGAGCATGGTCCCTAGACAGTTATTTGTAAGTTTACATGTGTTACATATGGCTACCAGGTGTCATACATGTAGGTCAACCGTAGCGCTGGGGCTGCTTAATTGAATATTTGTAGGGGGCGCTATCGAGCCAAATTGCGATTTTGAAGCATTAAAATCATATCACGTAACTACATCTTTGCCTGTCAATGTGGGTGCCAAGTTTAGTTACGTCTCGAGCATGCTTAGTCCCTCAAAAGTACCTTCGTTGTTGACCGCGAAGGATGGGTCACCACGGCAACAGCGTTAAACGAAACATCAAAAGCTTTGGGGGATGGCGTCATGAAAGTCTTATGTTTGTATCGAAGTAATTTGGTGTCGATCTAATCAACCTACTGAGAGAAGCTAGCCAAAGTATAGAACATTTTTCTTTCTGTTGCCATTAGGTGGCGCTATGACTCTAATTAAAAATTAGACATCACAGGTCTTCAGGCCTGGAGTCTCATCCAACATGTGAACCCTGGAAAGGATCTTTTTATGTGGAGTCGAGTTACATCGTTTTATTCGTGCACGGCGAAGGATCAAACTTCCGCGATGCTCTGACGCGACGCCGTTCAACGGATCCTTACAATCTTCAAGGTGATGCATTATCAATGTCTTAAGTCACTTCCGCCGCATTTGGAGAGGCATCCGAATAATCTGTGAGGAGCACGGTATACAAGTACAAAACATGTAACTTCCTGTTGCCTCTAGGTGGCGCTATGACTAGGATTCAAAATGATCATATGGATGTCTTCAGGGTCAGGAGGTCATGACATATGCGAAATATGGAGTAGATTACATCATGTATGGCCGAGTTAAAACAACTTCCATTTTCATGGAAAATTGTGTCTCTTTGAGGAGTTCGTCAGAATACAACGCCTGAAAACAAGGAAAATGGTGTTTTTTGGCGCTGCTCTGCGCTCACATAGTTCGATATTTAAAAAATCCTTTCATAGCTTTTCCCTGCAAAGGTCTCAACATCATATTGCCCGAATGTGAAATTAATCGTGTTTAATCTCTAGGAGGAATTCATCTGAATACAACGCCTGGAAACAAGGGAAATGCCAAAATTGAGCGATTCACTGCAGCGCCCTCTAGTGTTTGAAAATTCTGAAATAATTTGAGTACGTTAAGGGTCACGATGTTGACATATGCTTCAACTTTTGTGAGGATAGGCAAAATAATTCTGAAGTTATGTGTATTGACATATTGAGCCACGCCCCTAAGAGGTTAATTGGTTAATAACTTCTGAACGCAATGAGATATCAACAAAGTGGAATATATAGTTTGATCACATTGAGCCAATGATGATCCACATAAAGTTTCGTAAGAAATGGACCCAGACTTTAGGAGGAGTTGACAATAATGTGTTTTTTACCAAATTCAAAATGGCGGAAAATCTAATTAGGTGCATTTTAATTTCACGGATGAGTTTTTTGTAGAGCAGTCCCACCCGGACATGTGTGCAAAATTTCAAGTCAATCGGTCAAAGTTGGCAAAAAAGGGTGGGCTTTCACAACTAAAGGGGGCGCTAGAGAGACATTCTCTCCGACTTTTGTCTGACACCCAAATCAGATTGGCATTTTCGCAAAGTCGGATAAGTTAGGAAATTTTGAAATATGTAGGTTTATCCCAAGCACCTCTTATCTCTGTGCAATGGCGCAAAATAAGAATAATAAAAATAAACATTCGAATAACAATAGGTCCTCGACTCTGACTACACCAGCAGGTAAACAAACAACAAACTAACAATAGCACCGACACCAGCAGGTAAACAACAAACAAACAAACTAGAGCACCGACACCAGCAGGTAAACAAACAAACAAACTAGAGCACCGACACCAGCAGGTAAACAAACAACAAATAAACTAGAGCACCGACACCAGCAGGTAAACAAACAACAAACTAACAATAGCACCGACACCAGCAGGTAAACAACAAACAAACAATAGCACCGACACCAGCAGGTAAACAAACAAACAATAGCACCGACACCAGCAGGTAAACAAACAACAAACTAACAATAGCACCGACACCAGCAGGTAAACAAACAACAAATAAACTAGAGCACCGACACCAGCAGGTAAACAAACAACAAACTAACAATAGCACCGACACCAGCAGGAAAACAAACAACAAATAAACTAGAGCACCGACACCAGCAGGTAAACAAACAACAAACTAACAATATCACCGACACCAGCAGGTAAACAAACAACAAATAAACTAGAGCCCCGACACCAGCAGGTAAACAAACAACAAACTAACAATAGCACCGACACCAGCAGGAAAACAAACAATAAACTAACAAGAGCACCGACACCAGCAGGTAAACAAAGGCTTCCTCCTCGTCGGGTAACAAACAGTCAACATGTCTGTTGTCCTTCACACACAGTAGTTCAATGAGTAGTAAGCTGAGCTGAAGCTGAGCTGGAAGCCGTCTGCTTGCTGAGCTTCTTTCTGTCTTGGTTCTGCAGGAACATGAAACATAACCTGTCCCCCGTGTGCAGGTACAAAGGCCGGCGCCCAGAGTGCCACGCCCCCCACGTGCCCAACCAGCCCTCGGAGGCGGCGGCCCACTTCTACTTTGAGCTGGCCAAGACGGTGCTGATCAAAGCCGGGGGGAACTCCTCCACCTCCATCTTCACGCAGCCCTCGGCCAGCGGCGGCCACCAGGGCCCCCACAGGAACCTGCACCTGTGTGCCTTTGAGATCGGCCTGTACGCGCTCGGCCTCCACAACTTCGTTTCCCCCAACTGGCTGTCCAGGACCTACTCCTCCCACGTGTCCTGGATCACCGGTGAGGGTGCAGGGGGAAAGATTCGAGGCGGAAACCTTTCCTTGTGTCCGTCCCGCTCACGCTCCGTCCTCTCTCTCTCCTCTCAGGCCAGGCCATGGAGATCGGCAGCGCCGCCCTCAACATCCTGGTGGAGTGCTGGGACGGTCACCTCACCCCTCCGGAGGTCGCGTCCCTCGCCGACCGGGCGTCGCGGGCCAGGGACCCCAACATGGTGCGGGCGGCGGCAGAGCTGGCGCTCAGCTGCCTGCCGCATGCTCACGCCCTCAACCCCAATGAGATCCAGAGAGCGCTGGTGCAGTGCAAAGAGCAGGTACTGAGGGGGTGTGGCCTAACACTTCATTCAGTCTCATAAACAATACATAGATGAGCAGTGAGGGCTGGACGCTACATACAAATAGTGGCAGCGGAATAAACTAACTTAGGTCGGAAATACTGTGGATATTGCACAGTTAGAATATTGCACCTTTTATCAGAAGGTATATGACACATGTGAAATAGGATCACGTGTCATAAACGTTCTGATAAAGGTACAATGACACATGACTTTCTCAAAATGTGCAATATCCAGGAACAGCACTCGATTACTAGACTATTTATTACTGTTATTTAACATTTGCCCTCTCCTTTGTTGAGAACTTGCTTTTAAAACTGTATCTAAAAGTGTCATATTACCACTTTATGTATAGTGTTTTTATATTTTGTTCTTTCTTATTATAGTGTGTTTTTATTTCCTAAACTGTTGACTCTGAGAGAGACAATGTGTCTGGACTGTTGGTCGATGCACAAATGGCAAATAAAAAAAACCTTGAAACTCGTTTCCATTGGATGAAAAACAACAAAGGAGCGTCAGAGAATAAAATCTGAATTTGACATGAGTTCTGGCACTACAACATAAACTTTTAGAAATCATTTAGAAATGTAAAAAGTTGTATTGAACAGTGATCGTGAACCGGTCCTGGTACCAAGCTGCAGAGAGGACTGGACCCCAGGTACCGGTCCTCACTCTGCAGCTTCACTCTGCCCCGCCTCCCCCAGGACAACGTGATGCTGGAGAAGGCCTGCATGGCCGTAGAGGAAGCGGCTAAGGGCGGCGGCGTGTACCCCGAGGTTCTGTTCGAGGTGGCCCACCAGTGGTACTGGCTGTACGAGCAGTCGGTGGGCGGCGGCTCCGGCCCGCAGCGGGAGACCTCGGGGCGCTGCGGGGCCAACGGCGGCTCGGGCCGGAGGCCCCCGGAGCCCAGCTGCGTCATCCTGGACGCCGGCGGCAACATGGAGTCCGGCGGGATGGCGACGGTCACGGCCTCGGTCACCACGGCGGCCGTCGTGCCCGTCATCTCCGTGGGCTCCACCATCTATCAGTCCCACGCCATGCCGGGCCAGGCCTTGATGGCTCACCCGCACGGCCAGGGCCTGCACCCCTACACCACCATCCAGGCCCACCTGCCCACCGTCTGCACCCCGCAATACCTGGGACACCCTCTGCAGCACGTGCCCCGACCCGCCATCTTCCCTGTAGCGGGCGCTGCATATCCACAGGTCAGAACTCGTAACTTAAATACCGGTAAACCAAAAGGACCATACCATAAAGGCAATGGATACAACAAAACCAAACAAATAACCTGTGTGTGTGTGTGTGTGTCCTCAGGGAATGCACCCCGCCTTCATCGGGGCCCAGTACCCGTTCTCGGTGGCCACCGGCCCCCAGCCTCCGATGGCAGCCACGTCCGTGACCTTCCCCGGCGTCCCCATGCCGTCCATGACTCAGATCGCCGTCCACCCCTACCTCGCCGAGACGGGCCTGCCGCTCGGCACCACCGTAGCAGGTCAGCACCACGCTGTGTTTACACCGGCAGCTCAATGTTGTTCTCCGCGTGCTCTAGGGCCGGTATGCCGGTTTCAAATGTACATACGGTATGAATGTTTCATATCCCGGCATACGGCATAGCCGTAACAACTGTTGTCGCTCTTCAGCAGGAAGCAAAATGTATTGTTCACCGCTGAGGACGCAGCAGTCTGAACTACTTACTGTCATGGTTGTAACTTTATAACAACAATTAAAGTTATAGTTAACCCACAACTAATGCTCTTTAACAGGTAAAACATCACGACACAACAGTTTGTGACACATAAACAATTTGTAACACTAATAATTGTACATTTTATAAAATTACACCGCCTAACTGCATGTTGGGTACAGCTCGCCCACTATCACAACAAGAAGAAACTTTGTTGCTACATTAGATGGACAGTCTCTTCCTGTTTTTTTTCCACCTACATTCCCCTGGGTCCTAAGTCCCTCCATGTTTAGCTTCCTAACACCCTCCATGTACCAACGTACAAACAGCTGCTCACCACTCTAACAGCTGTTCAGTTGGCCGGCGGTCCTTTTCAGCGTCAATAAATGAATGTGTCTACTCGGAAAAAAATACTGTGAAACCGCCAGACTCTTACAAAATACTGTGATACCTCCAGAATCTTACAAAATACCATGATATGAATTTCCGGCCACACCGCCCAGCCCTAGGCTCGCGTGTGCCGCTCTGTGCCGACCCCTGACGCGTCCCTCGTGTTTCACAGTCGGCAGCGTGCACTCGGGCCCCGGCATCCAGGCCATCCAGGCCACGGCGCTGCCCTGCCTCTCCACGCAGCCCGGCTCATTGGTCGGCACTCCGTTCCCCGCAGAGGACGAGCAGCACAGCCAGCCGATCAGCCAGCAGGGCCTGCACTACCTGCACTCTGCCTACAGAGTCGGTGAGTCGACGCACCGTTGGTTCTGTCTCACTTCAGCCATGAGGTCCGCTGAGCAGCGGCTCACTGTCTTTGTGTGCAGGCATGCTGGCCCTGGAGATGCTGGGCAGGAGGGCTCACAACGACCACCCCAACAACTTCTCCAGGAGCCCGCCCTACACCGAGGACGTCAAATGGCTGCTGGGACTGGCAGCGAGGCTAGGTGAGACACACACACACACATACAGACACACACACACGGACACACACACAACCCGGCGTCTGGACACCACAAAGGGGAAAGATCCCAAATGAACACGAGTAGATTATCAAGATAGACTCTGATGTCATCAGATACACGTGAGCAGGTTGAGGGGAAAACACAAGATGGCGACGGTGAAATTGCTGAACTCCAGGCTTCATAACTCCATGACGACGTCCACTTCTTTATGCGGTCTGTGGGTTAAACCAAACACCTGAGTTATCTGAACAGGTCATGGTTCATTTCTAAAGTCTAACCTGTGACGTTCTCCACATGAACACGCAGAACAGAGTTGGATCGTGTGTGTGTGTGTGTGTGTGTGTGTGTGTGTGTGTGTGTGTGTGTGTGTGTGAGCTGCCTGTTTGACACTTCATGTTACGTTCATGTTGATTCATCCCCTCTCCTTCCCTCAGGAGTCAACTACGTGTACCAGTTCTGTGTGGGCGCAGCTAAAGGCGTCCTCAGCCCGTTCGTCCTGCAGGAGATCATCATGGAGGCTCTGCAGAGGCTGAACCCCGCCCACATCCACGCCCACCTGCGCACACCTGCGTTCCACCAGCTGGTGCAGCGCTGCCAGCAGGCCTACCTGCAGGTAAGCTCTCTGAGGGACATGTTTTACACACGAAGAGCAAACGATGAGATCACTGATCTAGTGATTTCATTCATTTGTAACTAATACATTTACTACTGTGCTCAATTACACGTTTGAGCTACTTCTATTTACTTGAGAGTTTCAGTATTTTATATATTACTCTATAATAGGTCATTCTGGATAATGAGTATACCTTTTACTTTCGGTACTTGAAATATATGAACTTGTGAGTATTTTTACATAATTAATTCATAAACACATTAAACGTTTCGTTATGAATGTGATGACGCAGTAAAAAGGAGCCACGCCCACAAAGCAGGTAAACTAGACGGTCCGTGTTTCATGGCGGTCTGGAGTGAAGCCAACATGAGACGAGTAAACAAGACTAAGTAAACAACTACAAATGATTAAACTAAACACTATCAAAAAGAAAAAACTATCCTAATGCATCAAAAAATCGAACCTAAATAAGCAAAATAACTTATAATATTCAGTAAATAGCTTTATGGGTCATGCAGTGCCGCCTGTAGAGTGACACACAGGGTTCCTACGCTCATGGAAAACCTGGAAGAGTCATGGAGTTTTAAAATGGTTATTTCAAGGCCTGGAAAAGTCCTTGAAAAAAAAAAATCCCCAAAGTTTAGTAAAAGTCATGTAAATGTGTTATATTCATGTGTTCATGTCGTTCATTTACGCTGAGTTTGAAATAATGAATATGCTTTTAAAAGAAAGACTCAACATATAAGCAGGCATACATACAGGCATCTATATAAATGTTTATTCTTTTAATCAAACTATTGTCTCATTCATTTGAGTCATTTAAGGTTTACTGTATGCTTTGTATTCTCATTGTTAGTTTAAATACTACATTTACTCACTTTTTACTGTTTACACCCAGATTTCACTAAATGTTTGTCATGGACATTTGGGTTAAAGTCATGGAGAAGTCCTGGAAGCCCATTGGTCCTTGAATGTCTGACCCCTCCCCCTCCCTCTCTGCAGTACATCCACCACCGGCTCATCCACCTGACGCCGGCCGACTACGACGACTTCGTGAACATCATCCGCAGCGCCCGCGGCGCCTTCTGCCTGACGCCGGTGGGCATGATGCAGTTCAACGACGTGCTGCAGAACCTGAAGCGGGGCAAGCAGACCAAGGAGCTGTGGCAGCGCATCTCCCTGGAGATGGCCACCTTCTCCCCCTGAGCGGCGGCAGGCTCTCGGGGAGCGAGCGCCGGGCCCCGAGGAGCCCCGCCCGGCCGCCAGCATCGCCGCCGCCGCCGCCGAGCGGCTCCGCACTCGCGCCGGAACCCGGCTCTCCGCGACGTGGACTGACTGACGAACGCAGCGCACGAGGCGGGGCGACCCCACAGAGACTTTACGCGCCTCGGGCCACCCGGAGCTCAGAGGCGGAGCTCTCTGACTCCTCCCCCTTCCCCGTTTTATCATGGTTCATGTTTGTGTAACTGTGGAAATTAAAGTGTACTCCTTCCTTTCTTCATCTCACTCGTCTCTTCCATTTCCCCCGAAGCTGAAGACTTTGACGGGGAGCTCCCGCCCTCCATCCGCGAGTGTTTTTGTTTGGTTTTTGTTTCGGTTGTTTTCCTTCCTGTCCAGAGTGGGCCGGCCTCCGCCAGCAGCTCGCCGCTGTGGACCTGAGTCTCTGCAGCGAGGGAGGAAAAGGAAGGTTTAATACCAGGAATTCTATTGTGAGGATTTTTCAGTATTTTGTTTAATCTTTTGATACTTTGTATAGAATATGACGCGTACGCAGAGGGAACGGGAGGGAGTTAAAGGTGTGGTCGTGGATCCATGTTAACATTTCAGCCTGCCTGAGGAGGGAACCAGACCAGAACCAGAGCGCCGAACCACTGCAGCCCCGGGCCTTTGACGGGTCAGAGGGGCTGGGTATCGACCACATGAACTGATGGGGTTTGTGCAAAATATCAGCTAAAATACAAAATGATTTACATCAAGTGAGCACAGGAAGCTTTTGGTGCCTTCAGGTTTTAGGTTCTCAGTGACGCAAACGCCCAAAGCTGTTGGGGTCCGTACCCAGCCCTGTTGGGGTCCGTACCCAGCCCTGTTGGGGTCCGTACCCAGCCCTGTTGGGGTCCGTACCCAGCCCTGTTGCCCTGTTGTGGTCCGTACCCAGCCCTGTTGGGGTCCGTACCCAGCCCTGTTGCCCTGTTGTGGTCCGTACCCAGCCCTGTTGCCCTGTTGTGGTCCGTACCCAGCCCTGTTGCCCTGTTGTGGTCCGTACCCAGCCCTGTTGCCCTGTTGGGGTCCGTACCCAGCCCTGTTGCCCTGTTGTGGTCCATACCCAGCCCTGTTGAGGTCCATACCCAGCCCTGTTGAGGTCCATACCCAGCCCTGTTGAGGTCCATACCCAGCCCTGTTGAGATCCATACCCAGCCCTGTTGTGGTCCATACCCAGCCCTGTTGAGGTCCATACCCAGCCCTGTTGAGATCCATACCCAGCCCTGTTGGGATCCATACCCAGCCCTGTTGGGATCCATACCCAGCCCTGTTGGGATCCATACCCAGCCCTGTTGGGATCCATACCCAGCCCTGTTGTGGTCCATACCCAGCCCTGTTGGGATCCATACCCATGGTCTTTGACGCAGCGCCCCTGAAGTGAGACCCAGACCATGTGTGTGTTGTGTGCAGAGACCCGGTCTGTTGCGTAAGACGTGTCGAGGGCCCGTCTCGGTCCGGGCCGCTGCCGTGGTTCTGATCCCGACTCTGATTGGCTCTGGACCTCACAGGTGAAGGCGACGTAGTAGAAAATGTACTGTGATATTTTTGTATTCCTCAAAAAAGTGTAGCTTGATTTGAAAAGTTCTATATGTGCTGATTGCAAAAGGTTCTAATTTAGAGTGAAAAGAATAAAAAATATAAAAATAAAAGCAATACTTTAAGTGTAGAGTTTACTTAATAAAGAAAACTCCAAACAGTGACTTGCTGTGACTGATGTGTGACTCAGAGCCTGCAGGCTGCAGCGGCGGCCACTAGAGGGAGCCGGGTCTCTATCGCGTCATCGACCCTCACGCCGTCACACTCGCTGTTCCACGTCTCTGCTCCTTGTTCGAGGAATACTTCTCCTCACAATTATGATTCATACGTCAAGGACTCGCCCACTTACCTTGACTTCCTCTCCACGGGGAACGGAGAATCTAACCGGCAGAAAAGTCTTCATGAATTGAGGGAAATTAGCTTTTTGTTTTTGTTTTTTATTCTAAGTTCAACATGGCGGCGAGAGAACAACGTTTTCTTCAAGGATGCAAGGAGCCGAGATCCAAGCGGAGATAAATATATATATATATATATATATATATATATATATAT
>JBAMJR010000184.1:415000-420000 GCA_038501785.1 Myoxocephalus aenaeus
CTGGAAGCTTTGAGCAACACATGGAGTGAGAGAAAGCATGCAGTAAGAAGTCCAGTTTACATTCTGGTCCCGCGTCAATCCGTCATAGAACCAGTGCTGCCCCACTGGGAGCTTCAGGGTACTTTCTTCCCAGGATGTCGCCCAGTGGAAGTTATGCACTCAGAGTCCAGCTAAAGCATCAGAAACCTCTCCTGCCGGGCTGAACGACGCTCATCCCATAATACGAAGAGCAATCACATATGGTCTTCATCTAAAACCGTGAGCCCCGCTCCCATCAGTGCATACAAACATCCCAAATTCATGCACATTATCAACATTAACAAAAGCCCTCTTCCTGTCGAGAACAGAGGGCCACACACACACACACACACACACACACACACACACACACACACACACACACACACACACAGAGTTTATTATTACTATTGTAATGTTCCTGTTGTTGCTGATTCAGTGCTCTGCATTGTAAAGGTGTTGACATGGTTGTGTTGGCTGTGTGTTTGGTTGTTTCCCTTGTTTGTGCGGCCGTGTGCAGAACAATGTGCGGTGGTAATGCTGTCTGATGGTTAGGCCACGCCAATGAAACGTCAACATGCTGCGTCGTATTGTTTCAGTCATAGTTACTTCTCATATGAAAAGCCCAATTCTCCCATTTCCCTGTCAGCTGAGCAGCTAAAACAGGATATGATCATATGAGATGATGTAAGATAACGTGATCTCTTTTCACATGCGGTTAACGAGGCTCAATGCAGACACGGAGCTGCTGAATGAAAAGATGATGTAATATATAGAATATCAATGTTCGATCCAAACAGGCAGTCAGTGGTAAAGCGACACGCTTCTCGCCAAGGCCCTCACGGAAACACATAGAAGGTGAATAGAACCGGTCCAAGCGCAGAACCATGTAGAACTCTAACTAACTACTAGCATTGGTGTGCGTGGAGGCTTCATCGTTTACACGTTGAGACTCATCCCATAAATAGCACTTGAACCAGCTCAGTGCGGCTCCTTTAAGGCCAATCGACTGGTCTAGTCTCTGCAATAAGATGTCATGGTCAATGGTGTCCAATGCAGCACTAAGTCTAACACATGGATAATATCTAGTAGAGAATATCTAGTACCTCTCTGTACCTTTTCTATTACCTTTAGGTACTACTCTGAAGTACTGTGGTACAGACACTGATCATATCTAGTAGAGAGGTACTAACTAAAGGTACTACTCTGAAGTACTGTGGTACAGACACTGATCATATCTAGTAGAGAGGTACTAACTAAAGGTACTACTCTGAAGTACTGTGGTACAGACACTGATCATATCTAGTAGAGAGGTACTAACTAAAGGTACTACTATGAAGTACTGTGGTACAGACACTGATCATATCTAGTAGAGAGGTACTAACTAAAGGTACTACTCTGAAGTACTGTGGTACATGGCCTGTTACTAAAGACACTGATCATATCTAGTAGAGAGGTACTAACTAAAGGTACTACTCTGGAGTACTGTGGTACATGGTCTGTTACTAAAGACACTGATCATATCTAGTAGAGAGGTACTAACTAAAGGTACTACTCTGAAGTACTGTGGTACATGGCCTGTTACTAAAGACACTGATCATATCTAGTAGAGAGGTACTAACTAAAGGTACTACTCTGGAGTACTGTGGTACAGACACTGATCATATCTAGTAGAGAGGTACTAACTAAAGGTACTACTCTGAAGTACTGTGGTACAGACACTGATCATATCTAGTAGAGAGGTACTAACTAAAGGTACTACTCTGAAGTACTGTGGTACAGACACTGATCATATCTAGTAGAGAGGTACTAACTAAAGGTACTACTCTGAAGTACTGTGGTACAGACACTGATCATATCTAGTAGAGAGGTACTAACTAAAGGTACTACTATGAAGTACTGTGGTACAGACACTGATCATATCTAGTAGAGAGGTACTAACTAAAGGTACTACTCTGAAGTACTGTGGTACAGACACTGATCATATCTAGTAGAGAGGTACTAACTAAAGGTACTACTCTGAAGTACTGTGGTACATGGCCTGTTACTAAAGACACACTGATCATATCTAGTAAATCAATGTGTTGCAGGAAGAATCTGGAGGGTTGGGATTCCTTGTAGAGGAAACCATGAGGCGTCCATCGCATCAAACACTGTTCTGTCTTTAATAGTGGCAGCAGTCAAAGGTTGGCTGTATTGTTTTTGAGTAATAACACTTGTGTTGTAGTATTTTCCTCCCAATAATTGGTATCCCAGTAGACTTGAAATGAGTTTCCCCTCCGACTTCATCTTGAGTGGAGACTCAATAAGTGCTGCTGTCCTGAGAGCATTTTACTGACGTCTGCCGCTTGATGATGAAGAGGAAGGCCCTGGGGTGATGTGTTAGTGCATGAGGGCGAGGCTGCCCTGGGGGAGTGGTGGTGATTGTACACCACACACACACTTAAACCTGACTGACACACACACACACACACTTAGACCTGACGCTGACACACATGGACGTTGTTGGACTAGAAAGACAGACAGGAATGGACGTAAAATGCAAGATTGGTATATGTCCTCTCTACACCTTTCATATCTTCCACCCTTACTTGACAATAGCTCTGCATTGCATTATGAAAATAATTACCCAGGACAAAGGAAACGTCCCGTCCGGCTGCTGGTACATCAGAAACTCAGCGGCCCAGTCAGACCAGTGGGAGCAAAGACTCCAGTAGCCTCTCTCTTCCTTCCCATCTCTGTTACATTAATTAAAACACTTAAATAAAGTGACTTAACTTTGGTCTTTGCTGTTATTTGATACTTGTATAGTTGTGAGTAAAAACAGACTGTGGGCAAGTAGACTTCTGTCGTGAAAAACAAACTTTTATGGTGAACCCTGTCCTTCACGTGTTTCTTTATATTTCTTGATCGTGCGTCCACAGCCGTGTTTTCGGGTCGTCTGTCCGGTCTCTCGTGAGCTCAAGATGTCAGGAACTTCTGAAGGCTTTCCACAAACGTCCACCTGAAGGATGGACTGGTCAGAAGTTGGTGGTCAAAGGTCGCCGTTACTCAAGAACTATTATGCTACTTACGACGATTTCTCACAAATGTCTAATGGCTTATAATTGTGATGACATTTTGGATAAACTTGTCTAGTTGGCAGAAGCAGACCGCTACGAGGTGGTAATTGTATTTTAATAAGAAGAAACCCTCTCTGTAATCAGTCTCCCTTTTAACCGGGTCCTCGGTGTTGGTTACCTTGGTGCAGACTTTAAATGAAGTTGATCTCCTGCTCGGATTAATAATGCAGGAGTATTTTCGGGCCCTATCTTTGAGATCAGATCAGGACGTCCGTATTATTCATCTGAGTCTACTCGCCTTGTCTTGCATAATTCATAATTGTAAAGAAACAAAGAGTGGGTCTGTCCCAAGTCATGGACGTTATTGCAGACTTTATTGAAAGCATAGTTGTGTTCATAGCGTCCGTCCTCTGGCGCCAACACGGTGAAGACTCACTAGAGTACGTTGTGTTGCGTTGACGCCTCAGCGTAACCTTTAACCGTGTTCTCAGCTCATCGTTTCGAGCTGATTATCACGTCCTTTCCATTTTCAGCAGACTGACGTCTGTCCGGTGGTTTGAAGCTGACTCGTCGGTGTCGATGCATGCTCCTATTTTTAGACGCCGCATCCAGGTGTGAGCGAGACGGGTAAAACATTGTATACAGCGTTTGTGATGAACTTTTTCTGCAATTCTGTCGTCAAACATCCAACCAAATGAGAATAACTGCTGTTTGCAACAGATTAACCTGACGAATCCAGATGTGTTGATGTGCGTCATTCAAGTCAAATTAAGGTTTTCTCTTCTGATGGGACTCAATCAGTGCAACACTTATCAGAAGCTGAGGACAATAACCTGTTGAAAATACAAAAGGGCATCTGAACACTGACATTGGGAGAAAGTAGAAGTGTGTGTGTGTGTGTGTGTGTAAAGTGGATAGAAATACTACATTTGGGAAGAAGTGTAGAGAATGCCATGTTTCCTCTGTCCTTTTTAACCCTCTGACATCACACATGCATGCACCAAAAGCTCCTGGCTGTTGCTCAGGGTTCATACGGTCTTGGAAAACCTGGAAAAGTCCTTGGAAAAAGAAAAAAAAATCCCAAAAGTTTAAAAATGTAAAGTCATGTAAATGTGTTATATTCATGTGTTCATGTCGTTCATTTACGCTGAGTTTAAAATAATGAATATGCTTTTAAAAGAAAGACTCAAAATATAAGCAGGCATACATACAGGCATCTATATAAATGTTTATTCTTTTAATCAAACTATTGTCTCATTCATTTGAGTCATTTAAGGTTTACTGTATGCTTTGTATTGTCATTGTTAGTTTAAATACTACATTTACTCACTTTTTACTGTTTACACCCAGATTTCACTAAATGTTTGTCATGGACATTTGGTTTAAAGTCCTGGAAGCCCATTGGTCAGAATGTGTATGAACCCTGGTTGCTGTAAAACTGTCGTCTGACCTCTTCGTCTCAACTTGAAGGTCATCATCACCGGCTGCTCGCCGTGGTTTCTTTGGATGGCTTGACTTGTGTTGGCAGTGTGTTCATCAACCTCTGAATAAAAGCTGCTCCTGGAGGAGGAAGCAGTAGCTTTCTCTACGTAAAACACTCATCTGGCCCGATGCCGAGTCCACTCGGTACGTGGTGACATTGTTTTGGGTGTCGCGGTAGAACCTCGACCCGGCGGCGACCTAGACCGTCACCGCCGATGGAGCTACATCAAAGACACGCTGGGAAGCTTGAGGCTGAACGCTCGTGTGGCGGTTTTATCTCGGACACTTGGTTTCAGGCCACGGTGGGGGTTTCTGTGGAAAGAGTGCCGACAGGGCGAAGAGGAGGCTGAGTGGAACAAGTGGAGACACGACCGGCAGGCGGTAATGAATAGTTTGCTCAGGAAGCCGACTGTCCTCTCAGGGTCTGGCTCTGGGAAG